>VXBO01000485.1:30678-42477 GCA_013400135.1 Rhinoptilus africanus
TTCTCTGTATCTCTTCTATTTCCATATTAGTCTTTTTGATCTGGGGGTCCAAATCTCCATGCAGGTATTTAAGATGGGAGCACACTTTGTATATATAGAGGAGCATAACAATGGGGTTCGTTTGCTATTTTCCCTCACACTCCATAATATTGAATTTGCTCTTTTGAGTGCTGCTGAGAATTGAGCTTTCATTTTCATAACATTATGTATATAACTCCAAGAACTCTTTCCTGAGTGATAATAGCTGGTTCAGAGATCAGTTGTTTTCTTGGTAGGCATTATTTTGTATCTAAGAAAAGTGAATTTCATCTGCCATTTTAGAAATCTGACACGTTAGCCAATGTCTTCTGAAAGCCTTGCCAGTCGGCATTTGTTTTGACTGCCATGAGTCAGTGTCATTGGCAAGCAACATCATCTCACTTCCCTTTTTTTTCAGATAATTTGTGAACATATGGAAAAACACAGGTCTTGTACAGATTCCTCCTTCCACTCTGAAAAATTGTTGCTTATTCCAAACTTTTGTTTCTTACTTCTGAACCAGTTATTTATGCATGAAAGGACCGTCTCTATTACCACATAGGAGATCAGTTTACTTAGGAATCCTTAAAGCAAATTTCTGTGAAGTTCCTTGGAAATTCAAGTAGAATATATCATCTATGGCATTCTTATCCACATGCTCATTGACTGAAAAACAATTTTTAAGGCTTGATTTTCAGGCATAGAAGATTACAAATTTTGAAGTCATAGAACAATTCCAGTTTCTACAGTGTTGCTGAACAGCATTGTCTTTTTTGTGCTCTATCTATCTGTCTTTTTGCTTTATGCTGAGTTATTAGGATGTCTGAATTATTTTAGGTTGTAAGCTGACTTTGTGTTTTCATATACACAAATATCTAACATAAAGGTTTCTTAATGTGCAACAGATGACAGAGAATACGAAGAAGAGATTATAGGTGTGAATNATTTTCTTATGAATTATTTCTGGCAAGCATAACCACACTACAGAAGTCTCCGAGCTTACAATAGATTAGTTTGCAGAACAACTATATTGTTTAGTTGCCTGCGTGAAAATGAAGCATTCATGTGTTTTCCTGCTCAAAACTAAAAGGCAGAGTTGAAAACGAGCATGTTCCTGGGATGATGAATAAAGTGTATAGGATTGCTCCTAGTACAAGAGATAAAAAGAACCATCTCCTAGTTCTTGAGAAGAATTACCTTGGTGTTCGAGATCTCTTAGAGCTGTTTGCACAATTAATGTAAGTCGTGTTGCCTATATGAAAAATATTTTTTGTCTAGCTAAGAGGCTGTAAAATGGGAGTCTTCTATCCTGCAAAAGGACTTTAGGAGTTATCTGTTTTCAAACCAGAGGTTGGAACATCTTTCCAGAATTCTGTTTTGTATCTCTTCTGGCCCTAACTGTAACATCGCAGAAGACAGGGATTTTAAGAATCTGGATCTTTCTGGATGAATGTCTCTTCAGTCCATGTTTTCAAAGTGGAAAAATTTATTAAAATTCTAATGAAAAAAAATCTAAAACTTTTTGAGGAGCATAGGAGAAATTGCGAGTTTGTTGCATGTGTAAATGTGATGTGAAAACATATCTAAAAGCCATTTTAAGTACAGCTTTTTGCCTCCTGGATACTGCCATATCCGTGTTCAGAGGAGGTATGGTTTGATATGAATTTCACCTAACCTGATATCTACAAAATTTGCACATCAGTTTCAGTATTAAGAACGTGGAAGAGATGTTGCAGATGGCTACAGGCAATTGCACTATTTGCTGCAAGCACAAGAAAATACCAAATACAATTAAGTTGTTAACAAAAAGCCATAGCTTGATGGCAGTAGGTGCACATATACTCGTGCTGGCATGTAGATCTACACATTGTAACTCAGACAACAATTGCGTTGTACAGATGACCACAGACAGCCTTTCTGGATGGGAGGAAAAACTTTATTTATCCATTTATTTCTCTCTTATTATTAGCAACTAACTAAATATTTGACAAAAGACAGGAGAGACCTTAAAACACAAATAGTGACAATGCTATTTTCCCAAGTACTAAATGCTACTAAGTCCAGAATATCTTCCAGGAAGGGTAAACCCTAATTGCATTGATAGCAATCAGATCTGAAGAGACAGGACTCAAGCAAACAAGACACTTTCATTGTCTGCTTTATTAGTAATCTAATCCTTTGGAATAGTAGAAATGACTAGAAAATGAACTAAGAGCAAACCAGAAACCACTGTTCAGTCGTGGTATGAACCTGTTTTGCAGTATATCACTTGTGTGAAGAAACTACAGTAGAGCCAGGAAAAGAAAGGTGAGGAAGGATGATCACAGGGATGGGATAGCTTTCATATGTGGAATGTCTGAAGAGACAACGTTTCGTCACAGCTTGGAAATGAGTGACACAAGGCAAGCGAGTAAGGAGGGAATATTTTCTGTTTGCTGCACTGTAAGAAATTGAAGATACAGTATGAAATGTTTAGGTAATGATTTACAGAAAAAAGGGAAAAAACATAGAAAGGAAAGAAGGAAAAGAGAGAAGAGAAACGAAAAGAGAGAAAAGAGAGAAAAGAGAGAAAAGAGAGAAAAGAGAGAAAAGACAGAAAAGAGAGAAAAGAGAGAAAAGAGAGAAAAAAGAGAAAAGAGAGAAAAGAATACTTGTTTTTCCCCTGAATACATGTATTAATTGTAGGAGTCACCACCACAGGATATTGTAGAGGTCATAAATTTAAATTGGTTTAGAAAAACACTTTTGGGGGTAAATTATCAGAAGCTGAAACGTTGTACAAGGAGAAGTTAACATTATACTTACCTTTCTTCTTTCACTTTTTTTCAAAGCTTCTGCTACATTGGGCAGCAGTGGAGTAGGATGCCAGATGTCCCCTTTAAGTCTTTAAAATGAGCAAATACAGAACTACTTAAAGTATTGTCCTGATATTTTGAAAACACGAAATGAAGCATGAGAGAAATGCTGGTTCATTGGGTAGTCGTGAACGAGAAGAAACGCTCGTGTTTGCATCTGTAGTAATGCTAGCAAGTTTAGTGAGACCTCTAGTGATCTTTTGAGTAACTGTATGTGCCAGTCAGTCACAAGCTGACCGTGTTAGCTAGTTATTTGCACAGTTAAATTTAAGATTTGAAAAAGGCACAGAGCACATGCTGGTGCAGATTGTGTCCCAGATCTCCCTTGAAGGTTTTTCATGAAATACAACAGCATTCTGTGATGCTTGCCTGAAGGCAGGATACAAAATGTTTCGTACGTAATATTATAGTTCTAGGATTAATTATTTTGTATCTATAGCTTGAGTTTATAAGAGATCTAGAGTTTGTATTATAAATAATTTCTGTGTTTCAGAATTCCAGACAGAAATGACACTGAAAAAATAAATAAATCTCCAACTCTGAGTAACAAGCAAAGCAACAGGTACGAGTTTTGGAAACATCATAATCTCAGTATCACATATTATAATTTATCATGCATTATTTATCATGCATTATCATCTAAGTATTATATATTATCATAACTTTTTATTACATGTACATACCAAGAATATATAGAGAAATAATTTGTATGGCATATGGACGAATAGTAGGCTTCATTTCACCACCTGACACGTGGAATGCAGACATCCATATCTAGGTTATCACAGACTCTTTTTATAGCCAGTGAGGAGAAAAGGTGTCTTTTACAGGTCAACTCATCTGATGTCTCTCAGATATTTTCTTTAGAATAAGATGAATTTTCCTTAAAAATCCCTATTTCTCCGTATAGATAAAAGAGAGACCAGCTCAGATTACACATTTAATCAGCATAACAATTATTTAAGAAATGCATTTTTGAAATACAAAAAAAGAAATAATAAAAGTGTTCTGAAAACAGTTCAGTGTGAGTACTTTCTAGAGCTCTCTGCATGAATTCTACCAAATATAATATGTATTTCTGAGGAAAGACTACATGAAAAAATTCTGATTAAGGTTTTCAGTAGGAAATGCCACTGAACATTGCCAATGGAAAACTTGAGTACCAAAACATAAAAGTACTTTTTAGATAGTCAGGCTAACTGATTTTTTCCAGTGGAAAGGTTTTCTTTTGTCAGAAGGTTCTGTTTTAAAAAAAGTTGAAAACAATTTTAAATTTAACATAAGTTAGTACAAAAATCTTTGACATGTTATGAAAAAGGTTGTGAAGAATCAGAGATGGCCACTATGTAGATGTAATATGACTACACAACACTGAACACTTATTTTCTAAAGAACTTACAGCTCTTACCTAATTGAAATTTTTATTTAAAATATGAAAGTCAGAAGACCTCAACCACTATACTTATAAATGTAAAGGCACGAATATATTGCTGTGTGCCTTCATCAATATCAGTAGTGTTCTATAAGTAATAAATTACACTGAATGCAGTTGCTAGTGAAGACTGAGTACAGCAGTTAAATGTCATCTTGCAAAGTGTTGAGATATTACTCTGAAGAGCAAATTAGTTATGTCTAGCATTTGAAGTTCAAGTGAGGTCATTCTTTTAAATTATGATTTTGCACCATTATGTTGTAAATCACGGTGATGATGACATATGAAATATCACATAAATTGGATTTTATGTTATTTTGTCCAGACATGATTTTTTTAATAGAAAAATTAAGTGGGACTTAAGTGAGACTTAAATGGTATATACTTTTTCCTGCCAGAAAGCAACAAAATGATTTGCAAAGCTTTGTTCTTCAGTTATTCTCATTACATTACGAATTGCACAGGACAAGACAATAACTTTTTGATAAACTTCATGAGAAAAATCACTGGCTTGAAATTTATATAGCTAGGAGTATGAGGAATACCGGCTCCTTTTACGGGCATATAAAAAAATAGAGCAGTATTGACAAAATTGAACAAGAAACATAAAATTTAAAGTATGAAAAATATATTAATATTTCAGTGGTTGGAGACTGAAGTATAGGTACAGAAGTGAAGATTTTAAGAAGTCAGAAATTACTTTGGATATCAAGTAAAGACACATCTGTTCTCTAAGCATCAGAATCCCTTAAGGTGTCCTTTGAGGTAACTCCAGACTTTCACCTGTCATATATAAACTTAGTCATACTATTTACCATACACAGTTGTATCATTCTGACAGTAGAAATAAGATCTCTTATCGTTATTTTTTTCATTTAAAAGGAGACACTTATTGAAGATTAACGAATTAATTAAGTATATTTCCTTAACAGACAATCTTGGACTCCTGATGCATCATCCACAAACACTGCTGTGACTTCCCCAATCAAGAAAAAAAGGTATTCATTACCACCATTGCTTGGTCACCAGAGGATATATCGCACTCTGTTAAACCTCAGTAATGTATCACAGTTATTTTTTAAAAATTACCAACTCTCCCCTCTAGCACGCTCTAACTCCTCAGCAAGCTTCAAGAATCCATCTTTTACATGCTGTGGCTTTTCCCATGGGAATACAGTGTTGCCAGGTTGTTTCTGTAGAGCAAGGGTTGTGACCCTGGTGGACATAGCTCAACAGATGCTAACTCTGCTGCAGCCTCTAACTCAGCTGGCGTGTGCCTTTACAGTGTCTAAATTTAAAGCACTAGAGCTCACTGTATTTGCAACCAGCTGAAACATCTGATGCTGAAACTGACCCTGTGCTATTGCAGTACATATGAACCACACTGAGGTTTTCTGCATGATACACAGCTAGTTTTAAAAATCTGAATTCCAGATAGTATTACCGGGGCAAGAATAAAAGCTCGGTGTAGAAAGAACTACAGTTTTAATTTAAAATGTACTGCTGGCAATAGCTGTATTTTTATGCATCCTTTCCAGACACAAATCCTGTCCATTTATGATTTTCTCTTCCATATTTCATGCATAAAAATTGTAATCAGTAGAATTACGAAAGTAGGAATTAAAATGTCACCATTTTCTTATTAACAGCCCTGCTTGTTCAGTTGAAGTTCATGGTGTTTTCAGCCCACTAGCTCTCCTCAGGCTCTTTGAAGATGTGAAAGGTCATCACTAAATTGCACTGTTTAAAGTGCAATTGCTTTTTCCTCACAAACAATTGCTGGATTGATAGTTTTGAGGGGAAAAAATATTATAGAAGAACTGAAAGTGCTTGTGATGTTTATGTGATGCCCAATACTGACCTGAATGTGTTTCTTGGGTTGATACTTGACACCTTTTCCCCTTATGCATTATATCTGGTTGTCCTTCCCATAAATGATCCATCTATTTGTACCACTCAGGTTGTAGAAAAGACCACCTAGAGCCAGAGAAAAAGATTTTCACAACACTAATTAAAATTACTGTGTTATTTCCAGTTCCATTCATTTGTCTGGGGAAAAAAAAAAAAAAAAGGTCTAAAAATTGTTTGCACGTAGTATTTAAAAATACTAATAATTTAAGAAAAGTTCCAAGTATTTCTACATAATTTCTGACATTCTTACATTCATAGCGTGCTGTTCATTCCCATAGTATTAAACTAATACTCAAGAATTTTTTTGTTAACACTGACAGGCAATCTTGGATGCCTCCACTGGTTTCAAGTAGTAAGACCACAACAGAGAAAGTGGAAACAAAACGGTAAGTACTGATGATCACTAGTTATTTCCTAATCCTTGGCTAGACCTGATCTGGGGACTGAGCCAACAGGATAGTTCTTTGAAGGTCTGAGTTTGATGAGTTAGATGGCATGGGAAGAGAAAGTATCTATATCACGCTTAAATACTTTTTTTGGCTCTCAGCAGCTTGATGCTCAGCACTGACTGAGGTCCAAGTACGTGAAGTGCCAGTGACTTGAAGTTACATAAGTGCTCACAAAAATTTTCTACAATGATTGCATGCTTTCTTCATGGTTTTTCTTTGGACAGTTCCAGTTAGCTCTCCACAAGACAAATCTGCTATAGAATGACTAGCCGTAAGGACAGGAATCTATTGGTGCCATGTGGTCTGACAGCCAGTGGCTAACCCCTGGGCCCTTTTGGTTAGCAATGTGGACAAAACCTCAATATCTGCTTAGTCAGCTCTCAGTGAGGTGTCCAAGAAATAGTTAGCAGAAAAGCTTAGGCTGAAGTTACTTGCAGTTGAACATTTAACGTTTATTTCTAAAGTTCTGGTTGCTTTCTGGCAGATCAGAAAGAGAACAGGGAACATTTCTTGTGCTCACATCTAAAAGCAGAATATGGATGATTTAAAATATTCATGAATGAACTTTCACTATATTCTTTGCTTAAATCCTCTATTGGCTGCAGCACAGCCTTGTGTTTCCCTAGTTTTAATCTGGGAAACTTCCAACATGAGTCTCATGCATATTAATGATGAAAGTTAAATGAAATAAAAGAAATTAGCAGATGCATTCTTGTGTTAGGTAGAATTCCTTGGTAGACTATGGCCTAGGGAGTTTATGGAAGACTTCAAGATGAATCCTTAAAACCACGTTTAGAAATTATTTTTAATCTTATTCTGTGTTTACTACTGTCCATCTTTTTGGCCAAGATTCAAAGTCACTCAACACCCAGAAGAAACATAGCTCCTAGATGCTAAAGTTTATTTTCTTTTAAGTCAGTGCTTACTAGATATTTTTAATATTTCAACTCTGATGAATTTATCTGGCTTCGTTTCAATATCTCACTATGATCATGGTAATTTTGAAAGCATAGGATAGGATGCATCCTTTAGATGGTATCTGCCCAGCTTCCAACAAAATGCTGGGATTCCTGTGTCCTTCTCAACAGTAATTATCCAATTACTCCCCTACTTTCATAGTCCAGAGAAGACCAAAATACAGGCATATTTTTAATGAAGCTTTCATGACCCTTCCTGGATCATCTAACAATGATGTCACCAAGGACAGCTGGTTAAACAGTGATGGACATTAAATGATACATTTTTTATCTTTTAAAATTGCTTTAAAGATGTGAAAGCTATATCAAATTAGGAATACTACTATAACTAATAATAGTCACCAAAGCAAAGCCTTTTACTCGCCTGCGATTTTCAGGAAATAAAGTGCTATGCATAGATGCTAATCACCAGTTTTATAAGGTCACTATCAGTCTTAACAACAGGCGGTGCAAAGAGCTGTGTCTTTTCTTCAAATATGAGAATGGCCAATTGTTCTGCTTTCCTCAGGAAGGGTGTTCAGCAGCCATGGTTCTGTGGGGTTTTTTGGTCAGGGTTTATTATTTACTTACCTTTTCTGATTCTGAGACCTGATTCTAGCCTTCTGTAGTCAAGCATGATGTAAACTTCTAGAGCGCTTTGTCTCAGTTCCAAGCTGGTTAAGCATACTTTACAGAGCACTTAAAATAAATTTTGATTGTGATTTGCGTGCTGAAAACAAACCAAAACACTATTGATCAGAGTGATTGACTGGAGAATGTTAATTAAAGAATTATTGCCTTAGTAACATATAAACAATATGATCAGAATTTAGTATTACGCTACTTGAGGTAAACATGCTATGTTCCACATTAAAAAACAAATAAAACTACCATCTTAGAAGGAATCACAGATCATGGAATCATGGAATCTTCCGAGTTGTAAGGGACCTCTGGAGATCATCCAGTCCAACTCCCCTGCCAAAGCAGGATTGGCTAGAGCACATTACTCAGGACTGCATCCAAACGGGTCTTGAAAATGTCCAGAGAAGAGGACTACACAACCTCCCTGGGCAGCTTGTTCCAGTGCTCTGTCACCCTCACCGTAANCAGGACCCCCAGATCCTTCTCCTCAGAGCTACTTCCCAGCAGGTCCACCCCTAACCTATACTGGAAGGAAAAGTAAAAATAATTGCTGTTGATTAATTCAAAATCTTGCCTCGATACTAGCATTTTGCTACTTGGTTTCTGAAATGTTTATCCTTTTCTTTCTCTAGGACCACTTCAGAAAATTCAGAGGCTCCAGCGACGTATGTCTTGCTTACTTTGCTTCTTAGTAGATTTAGAAATGCAATACAGTCCCGTGCACAAACCTTATTATTTTAGATTTAGTTATAATAAAAGGACTGTATAATTTACCTGGGAGGGTTCCTCCATAGTCAATGTCACAGTAGCCCATGAAGAAGACTTCCTTCCTTGCAGAAATGTAGCTACTTTCACATAGCAGAGAACATTTAATTGGATATTTATTCAAATTGAAAAATCAACTGTAATTGCAGAAAAAAAAAACCCAACTGCTTCACAATTTTAGTTCCACAGTTATATATGTTGCTAATGCAAATTCTCCTTTACATTAAACTGGTGCTCTAAAGAGAGAGCAAAAAAGAGAGCATGAGCAAAGTAAAGAAAAAGAAAGTGGGAAATTAAAAAGCTATGCACTTGCAAAAGATTGTAATAGAAGGCATTGACATAAGATGAATTGACGTAAAGTACTTTAAACTTATTTGAGTATCTGAAAAGCTTGCCCTAATTTTAGAAAATAAATTTATTAAATTAATTCATTAACTAAATATACATTTCACATGGCCTAAATTAGGAAATGATTACTTAACTAACCTGTAATTTCATGGCTTTTAATTAAGACAGATACAAAGCTTGTCATGGCTTAGTTGCCATCCTAACAGAAAGATTCTCTAATGAAGCATGTAACTCTCACATCCAACTGTATCATCCCACCTTCTGCCTTTCTTGTACTTTGTTATAACTTTAGTGTTTGTGTAGTGACCAACCTCACTGCTCACCCAAGTAAGTAAAAATAGGAAAGTGTAATTGTTTGTTTATTAATTTTTAAAAAACCCAGTACTTTGCTAAATTAGTAAATTGTTACTCTTTGTAATTGTAACTTTAGTTACTACTAAATAAGTAAAATTTATTTAGTAGGTAGTAGAAAAGTATTTAAAAAATCCTTTATTACTGAAATATTTTTGAAACAGTAAAGAAATTCCACTGTATTACTATATCCATACTAGCAAAACAGCTAGTCTTGGAATACTAATTTTTCAAAAAGCCCAAAGGATGCAGTAATCTTGTGAACTAAAGCATTACATATCTCTTTATNGCTCCAGCAAGGTAACATAAGCAGATAGAATCAAAACAGGGGTTTGATAAACATTGATAAATGTGATATTAAGTACTCAATTTGTTTGATTTCCATATATGACAGCTCATTTGGACATGGTGTGTGATAAATGCAGTATTTATCTAGTCCTAAGGATTGGTCTAGAAGTACAAACTTTGAGTTCCATTTCATTGACTCGCTAAGTTATCATAGATGGTTCATTTTTTATTCTTTCAGTCTGTCTAGCCTGCATCTTAAAGAGCAGCATATAGTTAGCTGCTGCAAATGATCCGAAGCAGATGAATTGCAGAAGTGTGGATTATATAGTCCATTCTCTTTGGGCTTCAAAAAATTGTGGGAGAGGCAGTATCTACGCATCACTNTAATTAAGAAAAACATCTAAAAGATGTCTGACAGTGTTTTCCCTAGGAAAAAAAAAACAACCAACGTTTCAGTGAAACGTTTTCCTGTTGACAAATATGGAAGATCTTAGGGAATTAAATATGCCACTGTATTAACTAGGGAAGTCACAGCCATTCTTCACTCCTAAAGGCTTGTCAAGGTCTTACTTAATCCCCACCCTCAATCAGTTCACATTCATCATCCCCCGGTGGCTCTCATTACCATATCAAGCTCTGTATTCCCCTCCCTCCATTGGTGGAAAGCTGAAAGAATATTTTACTGGTCTACAAGTTTCTATGGCAACATTGCACTGCTACAGCTATTTGTGTCAGTATATAAACTATAAGTAGCCTGTAATCTTAGTGGGCAGAAATCATCCCTCTCCACTCCTGCTATAATTTCTTTACATTTGGCTGGTGCTTCAGATGTCATCCATCTGCTGCTGCTGTGTCAGCTTCACAAAACTACAGATTTTCGTTAAATTTACGCTAACCAAGAATGCATTAAGCAGCTGTCAGCAGAAGTGTCTTTTTTGTATTAAAGATGTCATATAAATACTACACTTTTGGCAAAAATGATTGTGCCATACAAGGGAAGTAAACGGTTACATGAAAAGTATTGCTAGTAACACCATAATTTATTAGAATTACATTTTATCTTACATCC
Source organism: Rhinoptilus africanus (assembly GCA_013400135.1). NCBI lineage: Eukaryota > Metazoa > Chordata > Aves > Charadriiformes > Glareolidae > Rhinoptilus > Rhinoptilus africanus. Next base: position 41,763 of record VXBO01000485.1, read on the forward strand.
TTTAGTTTCCTCTATTATTACTTAGAATGGAAATATTTTCGGGTCATTCTTTTTAAAGTCATACTTAATTGATTATTTGTCTTCCTCTCAGGGTTCTGATAAAGATGTTAAAGGCATAATGAATTAATTTCTGTATAAAAAAAGTGAAAAATGGCAATTGGTTTTCTATCAAACTGGTCAGTGATCCAAGGAAAATCTTTTGGAAGGAATTTACTCAAAAGGAATGTCAGGATGTTTTGTCTAAAAGTGTAAGCTTCACCGTGTACTGTTCCATGCAAGGCCTAACACTGATTCTGTTAATTTAAAAAGCAATTTTTGCATGGTTTGCAAGTACAGCAGTTAGATGTGGCTTCCATCTTAAAATATAGAGTACACAATAATATACATAGCATATTTGAAGGCATGGACATATGGACCTCCACCTTTTGGAGATAATTAACAGAATGGAATAGGCCTCTCATGATTAGTTAGGGCATTTATAGGTACCCTAGACAACATAAGTAGGCTAGGATCCAGAAAAAGTAAAGATAATCACTGTGTAATAATTGTGTATTTTTCAAAGCATAACAGATTATCCTCAAATCAGGTCTCTTGGATCGTTACAAATGCAGCAGCATATGAGCACTGCACCGGCTACATACAAAGACATTTTTCTGATTTACTCAATGGGTCTTTTATTCATTGCTTATCAAGTTCTTTTTTGCCTTTTTTTTTT
>VXBO01000485.1:42542-62156 GCA_013400135.1 Rhinoptilus africanus
GGATTATATAGTCCATTCTCTTTGGGCTTCAAAAAATTGTGGGAGAGGCAGTATCTACGCATCACTAGATACATAAAAATTCCCAACTTGTGGATTGCAGTTTTAATGTTTTAAATAGTAAAAAAACCCCCACATACCATTTAGTGTGACGAAATTAGTACATTTAAACAGATGGACTTGTTCTTGTGGTATGATTTAGATGGCATATGTAGAAATGTATCTTGGAAAGTGTACAGAATACCATGAAAACTCTTGGTGGAAAAGACATAGAAATGGGTGGGTTTTTACTGAAAATCCACAAAATTGTAAGGTCCTTTATTAAGAGAGGTGTTATATTTTTCAAAACAATCATCACTAACTGTGCAAAAAAAATTGACTTTATGACCTTGACCAGAATAAAATGCTTGAATATGCAAATAAAAAATGAGTGAATTAGAGACTGATTTCTAGATATGCATCAAGAATTATGGTAGCTCATTTTGCTGTTTTTACCTGGAAATATTAAATAGTGCAGACAGAAAAATTAGTTTAAATCAGCTACTTTTATTTAATTTGNCTACAGATTTTCGTTAAATTTATGCTAACCAAGAATGCATTAAGCAGCTGTCAGCAGAAGTGTCTTTTTTGTATTAAAGATGTCATATAAATACTACACTTTTGGCAAAAATGATTGTGCCATACAAGGGAAGTAAACGGTTACATGAAAAGTATTGCTAGTAACACCATAATTTATTAGAATTACATTTTATCTTACATCCTTTAGTTTCCTCTATTATTACTTAGAATGGAAATATTTTCGGGTCATTCTTTTTAAAGTCATACTTAATTGATTATTTGTCTTCCTCTCAGGGTTCTGATAAAGATGTTAAAGGCATAATGAATTAATTTCTGTATAAAAAAAGTGAAAAATGGCAATTGGTTTTCTATCAAACTGGTCAGTGATCCAAGGAAAATCTTTTGGAAGGAATTTACTCAAAAGGAATGTCAGGATGTTTTGTCTAAAAGTGTAAGCTTCACCGTGTACTGTTCCATGCAAGGCCTAACACTGATTCTGTTAATTTAAAAAGCAATTTTTGCATGGTTTGCAAGTACAGCAGTTAGATGTGGCTTACATCTTAAAATATAGAGTACACAATAATATACATAGCATATTTGAAGGCATGGACATATGGACCTCCACCTTTTGGAGATAATTAACAGAATGGAATAGGCCTCTCATGATTAGTTAGGGCATTTATAGGTACCCTAGACAACATAAGTAGGCTAGGATCCAGAAAAAGTAAAGATAATCACTGTGTAATAATTGTGTATTTTTCAAAGCATAACAGATTATCCTCAAATCAGGTCTCTTGGATCGTTACAAATGCAGCAGCATATGAGCACTGCACCGGCTACATACAAAGACATTTTTCTGATTTACTCAATGGGTCTTTTATTCATTGCTTATCAAGTTCTTTTTTGCCTTTTTTTTTTTTCATTTCAGAGGACATCCAAAATACTTACTCTGTGTTTTTCCATTACAGAATTGTAGCAACCACTAAATGCAGGTGTTTAAAAAACTGCATTTTTTTGAACAACCATGTTCTGTGGGCAAGCTTGTTAAACCACTTCAAGCATCCTGAGGGTGTTTAGCACAGCTTTAGTCAATCTTTCATTAATGATTATAGTTAGGAAGCAAAAACGTGTATTTCTGTGAAATGCTTTTATATGGGGTTAACTCGTATTCAACTACACTGCTTCCTTGCATATGATCCTCACAGAAAGTAACAGTATTTGGCACAGTGGGCCACATTTGCCAGTTCGGTAACAAAGGTATTATCACCAAAAGTTGCAGAATAATCAGAAAGCCGTATTTCCAACATTTCATAAATTGTAAAAGTAATGAATTTATCTTTTCTTTTGCATAGATATATCAGAATTTGTGTTGGAGGTACTTGATGAGAAGCTTTTGAGGTGATAGTAACAGGGGTTATGTGAGAACTTAGAGAGAACTCACTCAGCTCTTAGAGCATCCATAATGAAATTGTCTGCTACTAGTGAATGACTATTAGTCTGTAGGAGCATGGCATTTTGTAGAAACTCTTACGCAAGTGTTTCTTTTTGGCATGCTGTCTACAGCCGAGTTAAGTTGAAGAAAATGTCTCAGCTGTGGCTTTGTATGTATGTGGGTGACAGAGACAATTTCTAGGGAACAGAAACAAGGAACTAGAATATTTTTCTGACATAATTAGGCAGATACTATATTCTTGGCTCTTTAGCATTTTATTTTCTATAAAGTGCAGTACACCGAATATTGGTTCTGTAGAGGGTTTTCTAGTAATGTACAGGGTAATCCACTATAATTACTCCTGTCAGATAGTAGTAAATTTAGACAATGCTGTAAATACGTTTTTATTATCCTCCTTTTTAATGATATTCCTATTTGACCCAAAATCATAGAATCACAGAATAGTTTGGGTTGGAAGGGACCTTAAACGGTCATCTAGTCCAACCCACCTGCAACGAGCAGGGACATCTTCAACTAGACCAGGTTGCTCAGAGCCCTGTCCAACCTGACATTAAACGTCTCCAGAGATGGTGTTGATGGTTTTCATTATAAAAGATCATGAAAGAACAACACATCAATTACCTGCACTTAAACTATCTCTTGCAACAAGGACACATTTTTCTGTGTCTACCAACTTCTGTCAATTTTGTAGAGTGGAAAAATAAGATACAGATTTTTTTCAAATTATTTAAAAAACATGAGTAAATTGGTATTGGCTTGGAATTTTACAAACCTATGGAATTAAGACCATCATGTCAAGTATCCTAAATGAACAATATTGATAAAACCTGTATTGTTAGAGAGCTGCAAAGAGCACAAAACTGAGAGAAAACGTAGGGGAATTTTGAGACATTAGCCAATTATGTGTTCCCATTACATGAAAAAGAGAAATATGGTCTATGGAGAGACACGGACAATTCCAAACAGCCACTAGAAACATCCTAGAGAATTAACTTGGGTTGGACTAAAGTTTAGATGACCAAAATTAGAAGTTATGACTCCCACATGAGGTATTCCTGTGTGACTCTTCCATTGTGATGTCTTTTTTATTTGCTTTCACTTTTTGAAGAGACCTTCAGGAGACCTCTAAAATGTTCTGAATGACACTTGTGTCACTCAAAAAATGTTGGAAGCAAGGATACTAAAATAGAGCTCACATAGGCATACCCGTAATTCAGTAGTCATAACTGCAGATAGATCTTGCTTTGTCTACAATTTTTTTCCTTATGGTAAAGTGAAGTGGCTTTAAACTTTCTAAATTGTTTTTCATAATACAAATTAATACAGTCATTTTTGATGATACATTTTTGCATTTCAGCAGAAGGCAAAAATATTAATTTACTTTCTAGTGACAGGGATCTTCTGCCTCCCAGTTCTGACAGATTTGGCATTCAGTGGAATGCTAGTTTACAGCTTTTCTGCACGTTGATATAAATGATTTGCTGTTGCAGAGCTTATGTGAAGAGATCCAAGCCCATTATTCCTAACTGAAAAGTTAATACAGTGTTTACAGGGTCAGACATATCCTCCAAGCGAAACTGAATAAGTTGTTGTCCTTTCTTCAGTGATCTTTCCCAATCCACCTCCTATAAAACATTCTGATCAACAGCTTCTTCCTCTGCATTTAACTCCAGAATCCTCTGGGCTAAGCATTACACTGGTTTTGGCACAGTATAAATTGGCTTTCACAGTTGACTGCAGAGCTCTTCTGTTCCCCCATCCTCGGCTATTATTGATGAAAGGTCTGAATGAGGACTTCTGGCACTGATTAGTGAGCATAGCGGAGTGGAAGGAAATGCACCCTGCTTCAGAATAAATGCTACTCTTTTCTCAAAGGACTTCTTTATTCATTCTCTGTTATACACGACAAAGTCTAAAACAGCCACGGATGGCAGATCAAAATTCAGATGGGCCCATGATGTTATGCTTTATCCAGTGAGATGCCTAACATACTTAATATATTAGAATCATACAATCATAGAGTCACAGAATAGTTTGTGTTGGAAGAGAACTTTAAAGATTATCTAATCCAACACCCTGCAATAAGCAGGGACATCTTTAGCTAGATGAGGTTGCTCAGACTTCCATCCAACATTTCCAGCAATGAGGCATCTACCACTTCTCTGGGCAATCTGTTCCAGTGTTTCACCACCCTCATCATAAAAAATGTCTTCCTTATATCTAGTCTGAATCTACCCTCTTTTAGCTTAAAACCATTACCCATTGTCCTATCGCAACAGGCTCTGCTAAAAATTCCATCCTCATCTTTCTTATAAGTCTCCTTTAAGTACCAGAAGGCTGCTATAAGGTCTTCCTGGAGCCCTCTCTTCTCCAGGCTGAATAACACAAACTCTCTCAGCCTTTCTTCATAGGAGAGGTGCTCCAGCCCTCGGATCATTTTTGTGGCCCTCCTCTGGACCCGCTACAACAGGTCCATGTCTTTGCTGTGCTGAGGACTCCAGAGCTGGACACAGTGCTCCAGGTGGGATCTCACAAGAGCCGAGCAGAGAGGCAGAAACACCTCCTTGACCTTCTGGCTCTGCTTCTTTTGATGTGGCCCACAATANCAGGGTGCACTCGATCCCACTGCCTATGTCACTGATGAAGATACAGAACAGTACTGGCCCCAATATGGACCCCTGAAACGCAATACTTGTCACTGATCTCCATCTGGACATTGAGCCGTTGACCACTGCCCTCTGGACGTGACCATCCAACCAATTCCTCATCCCCTGAACAGTCCATCCATCAAATCCGTGTGGCCACATACTCTCTTGCCTGATAACTTGAGGTTCCAGGGCATGGCTGGGGGTTGTTTAAAGTTTCTTTTCTCTCTCTCTTTCCCACACACGTACAAGATCAACTTCAATTTGGCTTCAGCATAAGAGCAACCACAATAATGTGATCAAACTTTTTAAAATCTATTTTTCATTATTGTTTCTTCATTGCCTTCACAATTGCAAATACAAACATTAGATAGGTTTTTATTGCTTTCATCAAACAATGAATGACATCACTAAAGCTCTTCTTGTAGGCACAAATCACGTGTTTCCTCTTTCTCTGCCATTTGAAACTTTATCTGAGTGTTTTCAAGAGAACACCCTCACTATTAGCTTTGCTTGAATGTCTGGATGGGATTCATTTGTGTTTTCCTTTTTGATGGTGATCTGACTTGTCACCAGTTAAACCAGAATTACAGCACTATTATCCGCTGAAATAAGTGTCATGCACAAACACATCTGACAGAGCAGAAGGACTGAAAAGTATTCAAGCCTTATCTCAAGTGAACTCAGTTAGAAATCAAATGCAGACTGAAAGTCAAAGTGTAGCCAACTCAATTTCTCTAAGAGCATAAAATGGAAAAAATCACATTTTGTGATTACACCATACATTCATTTTTATACTTTTAAAGATTAGTTACTGAATATGTCTATAGGTCTTTTATGCATTAAATCAAGGAAGACATTAGATACCTAACATTAATAAAATTAGATAACCCAAAAGAGATTTTTTTTTTTGTAAATGGAGGAACTTTTTCTGATATTGATTCAGGGTCAGAGAAGTTCAAACTTTTGAAATTTAGCTGATTTCTGGACAGCTTGTGACACAAGCCCTAAACAATTTCCCTTTTTGTTTGTGTCTGAAAGGCGTAGAGGTCCAAGATCTGGTTAAACTAAACCATAAATTGCGCATGCAGCCTGCCTTGGCAGCTTCTTCTAAACCAACTTTACTTATCTTCTTTTCTAGCCTTTTATTCTGCTGGACTCTCTTCATTAGTTGTCAGATTTCTAATCCTATTTTACACAAGCAGCCAGAGGCAAAATAGCAGCCAGCAGCAGCAAAGTTCATGGTTAACAGCTTTATAGCATGAGGCCCTCAGTTGTATATAGGTTTTTCTACCATCCAAAGTGGGGCCTTCTTGTAGGTTCATAGTGCTATTTTAAGCATTTTTCTGCAAAGGGAAGTTAAAGGCAGAAGAGACTTTTTTCTCTAGAGGTAGTCATTTACAAAGGGAAAACTAAATGAATCAATAGAATTGTCTTCCATACTTCAATCATGATAACAAGCACACCTAGGTCTTAATCTAAATTAATCTAAATGTTTTTATTTTATAATAAATTCATTAATTTTGTCAATACTTCATCCTTTTGTATAAAATGTGATGCAAAATCCTCTCTACCGCTGTTCCAAGTATTTTTATACAGAACACAAAAATTTATATTTGTTATCCTCAGTTAGGTGGTCCTAAAAAAATTTCAGTCATGTCCTGAGGCTGTATTAAAATATTTAATCTTCTTGAATTTATGAACAAACAATATATTATCCTCCTGACAGTCTGTCTGACCTACCTCTTTCTCATCCATTTAGAAAAATATTCACCCTAGGCAGAATGTTCACAGTGATGTAATGTCTGTCTCTGAAAATACTATGCTTGGAGGTGGCATCCGTTGGAATGACCTATGAAAAATGTCATCATCCGTTACAAGACACTTGATATATTTGAAATATATTTCCCCAAGTTTGTCTAAACTGCTTTATGTAGAAGTTTTATGCTGCTGTTTTCCATCATCATCTATATTTTTTAAAAGTTGTTGACAAATTTAAGAAGAATGAATTCAATTCAGCAAGCCTTGGCCAACGAAAAGGTGTTTTTTTTTTTCCTAATGGCAGTCATACCGGCAACTGGAAAGACTTCTCAACAACAACCTTTCACTGCATGTGATATTCTGACATTCAGTGAGCTTCTTTAATGTATGAATATATAGGTTAGTCTCTTCTCCACTTCAATGCTTGACATCTTTTTTAGAAATATTAGAAAAGGTGTAAGTTGCATTGCTGATTTTTAGCATGCTATCAATGTTCAAAAGAAACCTAAACTGAAATTCTGTTTAGGCTCTGCGTTTCATATCCACTCTCATTTTTAATGTGAGACTGGGTTATACGGCGATGTTAATACTGGTGCCCACTGTGTGCTATTGCTAAAGTAAATGTAGCTTTGCTAACAACAAGAGATTAAAAAAATCAGCAAAAGTATGCCCTGAACCTAATCATATAAATTCTGATTTATCCACTATGTCCTGCAGCTTGCCCTACTTTACATTTTATCTTTTTAAAAATAACAGCTCTGAGACTTTAACTTTAGTTGCTAATAACCTGAACTATGCTTGAACCACGAGCTTTAAGTTGTGTGTCCTATGACCTCTCCTGTGCACTAGCCAGCCACCTAAAGGCAAAGAACTGGCAAGACGTCAGCCCCGATTACTTGCTACAGTCATGTCAAGCAGATGTTTCATGAGGCTGAAAGTTTGAGAAGTATTACCACCGCAAAAAATTTATCTCTTCTAAGGGTTATGTTTTACAGAAGTTTTGTTCCATAGGAACCATGAAGCACAGTCAGTCAGCGTGTATTTTTGTGCTGTAATCTGCAGCTACAACTGTTTCTGTTCACTTACTAGGACTCTTCATTGCTGGCATTCTATAAATCAGGCTGCTAGCTGACAGGCTGTGTACATACAGACGATACTTTTATTACTTTTGTTGCCATCCCTTTGGACAGCAAGTAAAATCTTCCTTGCCAGCCACTCAGTGCATTGTGATACTCAAAGCACTGAAAATAATGTACGAGGAAGTTAAATCATGCTGTTGGCTGCAAAGTCAGGATGATTTGAAGACTACAGAAGGGAACTAACTCATCTATCCCTCATGTTGCACCAGAGATTAATATGGGCAAGTAAACACATTTCTGAAGGAATGATTCTTAAATTATTGGAAGTTTGTACTCCTTTTTTTTTCCCACAATTTCCAAATAGGCAGTAGGTCAAGGTTGAACTGTTCTAGATAACTCCTCTTTTTTGGTTTGAAAACTGTCTACGGTGAATGAAGCAATTTAAGGTAAAGCAAATCTGAAGTTACCTGGGCAGAGTGTTAAAATACATGGGAAAACTTAAAAATAATTGTGTTTTAAAGCCAGGATCTTTCCTGCTGATGTTGAGCGAGTTTCTTCATTCCCTGTTGACAGAAAAATCTTACCTACAACAAGAACAAGTACAAAAGTGTTACAACTTTCCAGTGTTCTACAATCAATTTTTGTAGTATTATTAATTCAATTATGAAGCATTTGATACAAAACCACTAAGACATTTTCAAGTTTCTTACAAAGATTAACACAAAAAGTTCTAGTATTTGGGCCTTGTGGTGGGAACATATTTTATTTGCATAGTATTTGATTACTTTTATAGGAAGTTGTCTTCAATTAATTTATGGGATCCGGAAAGAGGAATTATTAAAAAATACGAAAGTGAAAATTGTAAAAAAGCAAATACAATATTTTATATCTATACCGCGAGTAAAAGTTTCAAATGTGTCTGTTTTACTGAGCTAAGTCTCCTAAAAAGCATATTGGAATTTGGTTTCCCAAATGCTTATATTCCAGGCGCGTACTGGCCTGCAGGGCACAGCTTTGCTACTGTCACAGCCTTTCTGTTGCTCCACGCTGTGAAATTCAGCAGAAGTAAGCAGAAAGCCTACCGATAACCCTGCTGAGTAAACTGCATGTAATCCCACGGTTGCAGCCAGAATGAACAGGAGTCCCAAACCTCCTGCTGTCTGTGTTTTGGGTGAATATGCCACACAGAGGCTTATATATATGTGAGGGTTGCCTAGCGTATAAAGGTCATAATTGAGGTAGCTGCAATTGCAAAGCTTCAGTAGGCTTTACAGAAGACCTGAGACGCATATTTTAAGTACCTCTAACAAGATTAAAAAATGGTGGATGCAGGAGACAAGAATAATAATGTATATTTTACTCAAGCCAGACACATGCACAGCTGGAGTTTTTTTCTAAATAAAAATTGCAAAAATATAAGTTAACAAAGTAACTACTTGAGGTCTTACTAGCCTTATTACTATTTTAGTGTTGCTGCCTCCAAGTACTGAGGAAGCACTTTGCCATCCAGTTAATAAAGGAAAAGATATTTTTGATAACCGCAAGACTACAGCTTCTGGAGAAAAACTCTGAAAAGCGTGAAATCTGTGATAATATAAAGAGAATTGCAAAAGTATATATTTTGCAATAAGATTGCAAGTAGATTACTCATTTATTAATGACTAGTATAGAATTCTAGCTAACTGGCAATAGACATTTCTTGCATTGAACTGGTTTTGTTTCCTTCCTTCCTAAACAGAGATCTTGATAATCTCATCAAAGGGAGCCCCAAAGCTGACAAACATGGCCAGAAAGAAATGTGAAAAGGCTGTCTTTATCTTTCACGGAGATGTTGTTTCTTGATAGAACTGTTCAGAATGAACTGTCAGTAACGAGACATATAGAATGTTATTGACTAGCGGGTTATAGAACAGGTCCTGCAGGGGGGCACCGTCTTAACATCATAGGCCATCACTCTCTTCCCATTGTTTTCTTTTTAAGAGTCAATCTTTCAAATTTTTGTCACGAGTTAAGGTTACTAGATGGTAACACTTTAGGTAAAGTTGCTGCAAGTTTTTCAGCTGAGGAGCTTGCAGTTGGAAAATGCATTTCCAGATATGTTTTATAGAAATATTAACACCAGTGCAACCCTTTGAAGGGAAACAAAAGCAGTCAAAGCAATACCCCATGTTTTGACTTGATACTACTAAATGTTCCATTCAAAGAATACAGCAGACATTGATTTACATTTCTATTTTTAATAGTTATGTTACATTAATATATATTATGTTTAATGTTACTATATTGAAAAAGAAAATGAATTTAACATTAAGATCTAATTCAGAGAAGAATTTTTTTTTCTCTTACATCAGGTAATAATAATAGTAAATCACATCCTGTCTCTTTTATGGAAGTTCAAGAATCAGTGAATGTAACTAGTTCTCAGCATCCCTCAGTTTAATCATAACTTCTTGTGAGAAGAAAGATTTTAATTGGGAAGGAGCTGGGCCAGATAGCCTACCAAATAGACTAACAGACTTTTGGACTGATTGAGCCAGAAAGACATAGGCCATAATTACTTTTTAAGTAAGAAATTATTCATGCACATATCAGGAATACTTGGCTGGTTTTATTATCTGGTGAAGATTCTTGGTAAAGTTATCATAGCAGGTTAGAGGTCAGGCACTCTTTGACATTGTCCATGATGCATGTTCAGTGGGAATTATCCTTTTTTGACATAAGTATTAGGTATAACTTCTTGTTTCCAAAATATAATTTGATCCTCTTATTCCAGGAAGAGTAAGTGCTTATGTGCATATGGGGGAGTATATGTCTGTGTCTGCGAATATCTTTGAATTACTAAAACGATGTATGCTTTCAACTTTTCATCAGTTTAATTTTGTTTTTCACAAAGAATGTGTCAATTATAATTTCTTTTTAAGTGAGCATTTAATTTGGCTAATTGACAGCTGGCTATATTAATTGTGATTTGATCTGGTTTTTGTTCTATCTCTAAAGGAACCAAGATTTTGATAACCTCATCAAAGTGAATTCAAGTTCTTTCACAAGTGACAAGGAGTAAGTCTTCAAAGCTTCTCAGGCCCTGCTTTTCTAAGGCAGTGAGTAGTTTGTAACTATAAGAATGTCAGGAAAGGTAATGTTCTGAATCTGTAAAATGTTTATAGATTAATAAGTAACATTCCTTATACAGAATGACAAATGCAAAATACAGATCATTTAACTGACACATACACTATCAGCTGAACAAGTAACATCTATGGCAAGCTATCATACAGGCTTTATATGCTTCCTTAGTATAACTATTAAAGAAATATTTTAATATTGTTAGAGAAGGGGCATTAAAGAAAATATTGTAGAACTCATGGATGATAAGTGTTCACCCAAGAGGGTGTAACAAAGCATTTCAGTCGGCAAGGGCAGTGATCCATAAAGAACAGCTTAAACTTACAATTTTGAACAGCACATCAGTTCAGAGCATTTCAGGTGAAGTTTCTTGTAGTCTGTAAGCAGCCCTTCAGCATACAGAAAGGGAGGAACTGCCAGGGTACTGTGCTGGCAAGAGCTATGTAACGTTTGCCACACCTAACTCTGAAACTCTACAGATAACTTAAGAATGATGTTCTAAACAGAAGCAGCACATAATGTTGCCAACATGTGAGCATCTATTTTGAAGTAGAGAATTTCACATATATGCATACATACATATATATATGTGTATACTTAATACTAACATGTAAGTTGACTATGATTGTTTTGCAACTTTTAATTCACAGAGAACATATTAAGATAGAGACCAGGACTTTGAGACACTTCTGAATTTTAGGAGACACCCAAAGCTTTAAGATTAATAAGCTTATTATGGATTGAAGTGACCAAGTTATCAGTTTCACAGAGCAAACAGCCTTTTGCCTTTGCTCTCTACTTCTACAAAAAGAGAATCAGTGACTTTTACATTAGTTTGAATGCTTTTCATAGGTCATTCTATTCTCTAATTCACTGAGCCATTTTAATAATTTTTAAAAATCCAGAGGAAAAACTAGCCACTAGTTTAATTGTATTTATGAAATCAATAAAAACCCCAAACACTTCCTTATATGTAAACTTTGGGAGGCTTTGGATGCTTATTTGAGCATATTTTTAGGTGTTGTCTTAAGTCTCTTAGTTTAAATAACAACATATTTTTTGCAAATTAATGATGCAAACAAGGTTTAAGCTGCTTGGAGCCTGTAAATTAATACTAAATTTTTAGAAAGTTTATGTTTCTACTTCACTATCTTCAGTGGCAAAGAACAATCAAATTACAGGATTGATACGATTAAACAAAGTATTTTTATTTTCTTGGCTGTCCTAGACAATATTTTTTATTTAATTGTACAAAACTTTTCCTTGCTAATGGAAAATTTTAAACATATTCTTTTATTATGGTCAATAACATAAATGTTTGCAAATTTTGAACATAAACTTAATTAACACTTTACTTTTTCCTTTTAAACGTGTGCAAAGATACATTTATTTCTTTTACTACACTTTACCTCTTCCCACATAGGGGGAATATTTTAACAACTGTATTTTTTTGTTGTTTCAGAGGAAAAGACCGTGAGGATTTTACTGAAATAAATACTGCTGGTCAGAAAAATAAGAGGCAAGGCTGTCATAATCTTTCCCTTATATACTTAAAAAATGCTTGTGGTTGGTTGGATATTAGTATTAATAGGTTCTTCTCTGTAAAAATCATTAGAGGGGTTGAAATTAATACTTTTATTTGATTGCAACCATAGAATTTTAACTTTTTAAAGTTCCTCATTAAATACAGGCTAGTAAATATAAATAATTCAGTGTGGAAGAGTAGTATTTGACTTTATCTTATTGGAACTCTAAATTGTCAGTGCATGATCATCGAAGTCTTTAAATTAACATGAAATGCTCCGTCAAACTAAAAATTGCCCTTTAAATACAAAAGAGGAGTATCATAAGTAAAATTTTAAAAACCCTGTTTTTTCTTGGTATCATTATTCATTTTCAAATGAGGATCAGTGAGGCCTTTTTTAATCTTAAACGATTGCGGTAAAAAAGAAAAGACGGGTCATTGTCNATTTTTAATGACAGACCATTTAATGTAAAATATTAATTTTAAATTATGTTCATACATTTTATAGATGACATATGTTAATCTATTAAATTTATTACATGAAATTAGCTTTTTCACAGCTGGTGATTTATGAGTTACTAGTATAAATGTGGTCATACGGTCCTAGAGAACGAGTACAACCCTAGATAACAATGGTTGTAAGAGGAATCTGGGCTGGATATAATGACAAAGCAAATAACAAACTTTGGCAGCCATTTCTGTAGCTTGCAGCGCGGGTGCCTGTAACTGAATGAAATTTTGTTATCAAGTTAAAATGACAGAGCCATAGCCTGTTTAGAAGACGTAGGCAGGCCCTTCACCTGTAGCATGGCAACACAATGCGACACAGCGGTCGTAAACTGAAACAAGAGATTCAGACGGGGTATAAGGAGGACTGTCCAGCAGTGGAGCAGGTTGCCTGCAGCGGTTGTGTCATCTCTGTCCTTGGAGGTTTTCAAGACCCAGCTTGAAAAAGTCCTGAGCAACCTGGTGTGACCTCAGAGCTGCCTCAACTTTGAGGAGGTTAGACTAGAGACTTCCCGATGTCCCTGAATTCCAACCTGAATTATCCTACGATGCTATAATAAACTTAGCATTTTTGAGTAGTTCGTCATTCTGTTGTAGTGTCACAATGGAGAGAAACTGAAAAATATTGAAGTTTGAACTGATAACTCTTACTTCATAACTAACTAAACACGAAACAATTGTGATACATACGTAGTGCAGTCAGGAATCTTCCTTGTAAAATGTGAATGACTTTTTTGTTCTTTGCCATAAATAATTCAACTGATTTAATATGTTTAGGTCGAATCAAATAATTTGATTAATTATCTTTCTCTCTTTCACAGAGATGAGGACCTTGGTCATCACACTAAAGTAAAGTCTGATGATGATCAAAACAAAAAGCGGTGAGACTCAATCCATACTTCTCTATAAAATTTAAAGAGCTTATATCAAGAATTGTTGTTCAGTGTGGTACAAGAAAATGTGAATTCCTAATACAAGCAAGCAAAATTTGCATAACTTAAGGTATCTGTATTATTTCCAAAATGTGCCTGATTAACCAAATACAATATAGCTGCATGTGTTTTGATAATAAGTAATGACTCAAGCATAATCTCTTGTAGTGATGAAAATGTCTGATGACAAGATCCTCATAAGTATTTTTGTGCTTACCTAGGTGTTTTGTGAACTAATTTGTTCGCATCTCAAAGAAATATTACTGAATGCAATCATAGTTTAAAAGATTCACTGCTACTGGGTTTCATTATTTGCAAAAACTAAGATTTTGGTCAATTAAACTGAAATGATTATTATGTTTTCAGGTACCATTCTGATGGTGTCTTTTTGAGTCTTCCATTTAGTTGTATATCTAAATGAAGAGGAAGAACTTAGCTATCTGTATACATAAGTACTTCTGCTCTTTTTTAATATAAAATATTTTTATCTGAACAGTCTCACTTGACAGTCTGACCAGAGAAGTATTCAGTGAATATGTACGGTGAATGAGTTTCTCTTTTAGTTCTGAGAGGGGGCCTGCCAGATTAGGAATCAAGCACAAAAGAGGGTGCTGCTTCATGCAGCATGCTCTGCATATAAAACAGCGCCCAGCACTGAGCGAGCTTCGTTTCGCAAAGCTTCAGACCTTGGCAAGCTCACTGAAATAAATCAAGCTGCAGACCAAACATCCAGAGTTAAGGCTTATAATCGTCAAGTTGATTCAGAATATACAACCTTTGGCAGAACCAAACATGAGCAGCTTTTGTCTGAGCTGTTTTATAAAACCATCAAAAACATTATTAGCATTTAATCCTTAAATCCTATAATTTGTCTGACAAGGTTTATTTTTATGTTTGGTTGCGTGTCATGTTTGTGGCAGGGAAAACTGCAGGAAACAAAGTTTCTTTTGCTTGACTCCTAATCCTGCTTTTTGAAATAAGATTCTATATATCTGTTTAGCTGGTCATTCCTAATAAAAACATCACTGTAGTATATCCCCCCAAAAATGAAAATTTGGAACTAAAATATAGTAAAAACAAGAATAAAACTTTATAGAGTACTGCCAAGAAAATGCAGAATGCTATCAACCCCTGAGACATTTATGCACTGTTGAAAAACTCAGTGGGCACTCTGAGGCAACTAGAGCTCAATTCATGTTATATGAAGTTTCTGATATATGTATCAGCAGAAACCAGAGGTCAGCAATTCTGTTAAATTTTACAAGCAACAATTTAACAGCAGTGAGAAAAAGATAATTTTTTTTTAACCTACTGTTACTGGCCTGAGCTTCTACACTTAACAGCTGTTAAGTGTAACTGAAAGCTGCGTAGCTGAAAATGATTTCTAAAAAGTGCTTGTTTTCTCATGTTGCTTTTTGGTTTTTTCTCAGGATAACTGAGCAAGCATATGAAAATCCTCCAAGGGCTCCAAATAATCTCCCAGAAATAAACTACTCCAGTGACAGTGAAAGAAAGACCAGGTACTGTGGACAATTAATTAAGAACCATAATGTCTAAAGTGTCATTTTTTGGGGTGGGGTTGGGGGGGAAAGGCAGGGGGAAAGAAACCATCTTTATGCAAGAAATTTCAGGGATGTTTAGAAACCTCACACTGGTCTGTAGAATCATGCCAGCCCCCTTCCAAATTCTGCTTCCAGGAACCCACAGACAGAAGCCCACACAGCATAGGTCTAGTGCACAGGGTGGACAGCATAAGACATACCCTGTGTAGCTCTAGAGATGTTGCTGAGGCATGAAATTTAGGAGAGCAGTTAAGCCAAAATTCTTATATAATCAATAGAGGAAAGGCATTTCCTGCATATTAGATGCACTGTGCTCGCTGGGAGCTTCTTTCTTTCTGAGTCTCTAAGGAAAACATTACTCTCATCACTCAAGTGCCTTGTTAAGTTCCTAAAATGATATGGGATGAATCTGAACCCATCCATCATCTCTTATCCCAATCACTGAAACTGCAACATGGGTTTCTGATCTTTTGACCAGGTACAAACTATTTTTAAAACCATTTCTCTTGCAATACTCTTGCTCTAGCTGGATTCTGTCTCTACAGGCACATGTATTGCAAATCTGAGTGAAAAATTTAATATATGGATATTTTATAGAACTAACTAAACACCAGGCCTGTTGGTAACAGGAAATCACTGAAATAAAGGAAACAATATATTTTTCTTCACAGTCAAAATGTATTTTCAAGAAATATTACAACAAAACCCATAATATATCGTTCTTGAATGAAGGACCTTTTTGAATTAGGAAAATATCTCTTCAGTACCAACCCACCCGTTTAAGTATTAATGTACACAGGACTGTTTAAGGATAGTCCTATATCTAAAGTGTGGTATTGCTGTATAGGGGACGTGAATTAGCAGAGTCAAGGCTGATGACTTGGAAGGGAGAGGAGAAATCTTCTATTGAGCCTTACTAACAGGGAAAATGGCAGTCACAGCCTGGTACTTTATGGTAACTATGGCCAACGTCCCAATCCTTAACTTTATGCACACCTGAGCCTTGGTGTGGGTATGACTGGGCACAGGGTCTTTGATCTCTCATTTTTTTATGTTTGCAGTAGGACATTGGCGTGTGGTTGAAATTTGTGCATTCTGAAAGTTCTGCACGGCCTTGAAGGCCAAGCCCATAAACTGGCTGAGAATAAAAGCAAATCCAAACAGCATACAATCTTGAGACTCAAAACGACTATTCAGCACAGAAATTAATTAGCATTTTGCAGACATACAGCTTCTGAGGTGCAATATTCTGATTGTCTTTGAAAATCAAAATAGAGAACAATAATAGAAGAATGGCAGGGCAAAGAATGTGCTTCAATACACAGTGTTACCTTGCACTTGACAAAACGTATACCCCCTACCTGAAGCTGTAATCCCAATTTAATTCATGAAAGCCTACTTTAATGAATGGTCTTTGCAGGTTATTCTTTCAGGTTTTATGTAATAGGTTCTACAGAGTTGTTGAGTAGTTTGCTGTATAAACAAATCACACCAGAGCAAGTAAAGGAGTGAGTGATATGAATTGAAAGAAGGGACTTGGTCAGATAGGCAGTTCTCAGGCTGCATTGTGTCTCACTTTAACTTCGTGTCTTTTCAAGCTGCCAGCCTATGCATTTATTTGAAAAGGTTCTGAGTTTCCTCACACTTTCAGTTGTCAAGACTAGAAACTGATGCTTAGGAAATATTTTTGCTGTAGCTTCATAGTTCTTTTGTTCTATACAGTACAATTATTTTTTTTAAGATGTGCTTATATCTATTTGTGTGTATTTCATCCATAATACTCTAGCCAATAATTAAAATCCAAGGAATGCTGTTCTCTACAGTAGGATATATGAGGAAAGTATTTTTCTCTACAGAACTTTATGTAAGATAAACAGTGTTATTTTCAGGCATGCTACATCTAAATACCCATATTACATTGAAGGTGCAATGCACAGTATTCGCTTTGCACTGATCTCAACTATGATTTAACTAGGTGATTTGAGATGTCAACCTGACTCAGCACTAGATTCTGCAGCTAAATACAATGAGTTAAATGACAGCTGTGGGAAAAACAAGCTTAACAACAAAACCAGGCACAGACAGGCCCATAGTTTATAGGAATAGAGAGGTGATATTCACTTGCCACGTCTTGTTACAGCAGGAAGCTTTAGGCACTTGCACCATCAAATGTGCTCTTCCCTGTGACATGTGTTTTGCATGTGTCTAGCTTGGTTGGGGCAAAAATAGCCAGAAAAACTCTTCCAAAATGTCATCACTTAGCTTCAGCTTGCTTTCCTGCTTAGTAAGCTAACTTTCATCTTACCTGAAATGTCAGTGGAGCACTGGATGTTCATTTGAGGAGATGATACTTTCTCTGTGGTGAACAAATCCAAAGCCGAGTATGTAGAAAAGTATATTGGGGCTGTGTAACACCTTACNTTCCTGATATGTATCATTTAGGTTGGGATATCAGCACGGGTAAACCCAATAACATCATGTAGATTTTGCTCAATGGGCTTGTGGATTTAATTTTGAAATGCTGAAAAATTGTACAACAACAGAACATAGTCTAATGACGCTATATTTCTAATTTATGCTTTTTTATTTAATATATTTTTCTTGATGTGAAAATACAGAAAAGGAATTCATCATGAAGTATGATAAGTTTTTTTGTTACAAGCATGTTACATTAGTTTAATTTGCATATTGTCATCACTGTAGTGAAACCCTTAAAAATAAAAAGTACTGTTTAGTGATTGTTATGCACTCACTGCTTCACAGCAAATCATCATATGGTGCCTATGAAGAAAATATAACTGGAAATACTATCAAAACTGTTTACTCTACTTCTGATCGGTAAGTACACACCATTAACATTGTAGGGTATCAAAGGACACAGACATTTTGCATAAGCATTCAAGTGTTCAGACAAAAGAGAGCAGTGGAAGTCACCATTAGGCTTGTCAGACAGCTTTTCATACAGAGCTCCCTTTCAGTGGGATCTTGCCATCATTACCACAGTTCAGCAGCCTAATATTATGTTAGGCTTGTCACAGCTAACATTTTAAAATATCTATAGAAACAGTAGCCAATGTCTTAGGTGTTAGAGTTGGCTTTGTGATTCTGTAGGTTTCTACCTTGGGCAGCCACTTCACAAAATTTCCTTCCTTTGTGAGAACGGTGTCTGTAGTGACCAACTTCATGTACAGAGGGGGCGGAATAGGCTCACATGACAATGCTGTTAAAAACTATGTTTTCACACCAGTTAAGATATTCCCAAATATAAGAAGGATATTTGCTCGACCAGTAATGTCTTACCTCATGGGGGAAAAAAAATTAACTGTGACCACTATTTTCAGTTGAGATAATTTGGGCTTTTCCACTACTCGGAAATACCAAAACAGAAAAACTTGTACCCTTTCCAATGTAAGCAAAAGGAACTCTGGGAATTATTAAAAATTAGTGCAATGGTTTATCACTGAGTAGAAAGTAGCAAGACCAGTTGCTTTTGTAGTGCAAAACCACCACCAATAGTTGTATCTAGAGAAAGTAGAGATTGATGTCATGTAAAAATGCAAAAAGAGCTGAGAAAATTTTAAAAACTATTATGAATACCAAGTAGGCTGTTCTATGCATGTGTTCACTGTAACTGCCATGAAGATAGGACTTCTGTCTGCAGTGCAGAAAATTAAAAACGTTTTCAGGCACTTCTGCAACGTAGAGGAGAATTCTGTATCAGACTGATCAAGTGTTGGCATTTTAAATTCAATTACCAATTTACTTCTGTGATTAAAACATTAAAATCACTACCCTCCACTTCATCCCCATCTAGTATACATGCTCCCAGACATTCAGCAGCTTAATACAGTGTTACTGTTTGAAATCATTCAGTTCACCAAAGACCGTTCTTTCCATCAAGGTATTTTTGTTACTTGACAATTATGCTGAGCAATTTGGCCATCGTAGGAGCTTGTACATTACGCCTGTCAACTAGAATGGAGGGAAGATACATACGGTATTTTTCCATTTATGGCCATTGTACAGTAATACAAATGTCTTTCCCACATAGTGCACTAAGTGCACTAAGTTTATCAATTTTCTCATTGAAATTTCAGTGGTAGCTCTTTTTCTGACAGCTGATGTTATATTATATACACAGGAGTATAATTGGAAAAGATATATGTACATACTGCAGGAAGCCCTTGGGCATAGATGCCAAAATGATCTTAGATGCCTTGCAAATTTGCTGTCATTCAACTTGCTTCAAGGTAAGAATTCACCTGCTACTAAGCAATAGAACTTGAATGTAGTACCTGATTTATATTACACATATATTAAGAGAATATTTAGGCCTTAGGCCTTCTCCATGTGGGAGAAGAGGAAGGTTTGCACACTGAAGGAGAAGATTAATGTAGGAAAAACTAGTCTCTCTCTCTCACCCCTATGCGATCCTTTTCTCTTTCTTTCCATCTCTCTCTCTCTCTCCCTCT
>VXBO01000486.1:36889-55963 GCA_013400135.1 Rhinoptilus africanus
GACCAACCAACGGTTCCAGCCCAACCAACGGTTCCAGCCCAACCAATGGTTCCCAACCAACCAACAGTTCCCGACCAACCAACGGTTCCCAACCAACCAACGGTTCCCGACCAACCAACGGTTCCCGACCAACCAACGGTTCCAGCCCAACCAACGGTTCCCGACCAACCAACGGTTCCAGCCCAACCAACGGTTCCAGCCCAACCAACGGTTCCAGACCAACCAACGGTTCCTGACCAACCAACGGTTCCAGCCCAACCAACGGTTCCAGCCCAACCAACGGTTCCAGACCAAAAACTGTGGAAACCTCCTGTTATAGAGACGACGGATACTCACAATCACGCTCTGATTTTCAGCGGCATCTTTGGCTTTTAGCTGCTTTTGTGCTTTGTCCAGCACTGAGAACATCAGAGTTGTATTCGACCAGGTGCTTCTGTCCTGAAAAACCCAGATGGACATTCCTAAAATCCATAATTCCTATGGATTATCCTAAGAAGCAAGTGGAAGGGCACGAAGAGGAGGTTGACCCCACCTTACAGGGGCCTGTTGTGCTCCTCAACTGGAAGGCAGTCGCAGGAGTCAATTTTAGAAGGCTTGAGCTCGGTAAATCCTACCCCCCTCATCTCAGATCCGGCACAAGGCTCTCAAGGAATAACCCACCTGCAAAATTTCTACCCCTTGGGGTAAAATCCACTTCTCCACCTGGAGGATCTTCCACATAGAGGCGAGCCCATAGACGTCACAGAGGTTTCTGATGAGGAACACTTGAGGCCATGGAGTCGGAGCCTTCGCCACCAGCTTCTTCATTGTGTCCACCAGCTCTTGCTCTTTCTCCTTCCCCTCTGCGGCGGGCGCACTGGGATCTGCGGCTGGAAAGGAGGTTGCTCATTCGGCTAAGTCCCCAGTGGTGGAACGTCGCAGGGGTCCTCCACCAACGCAGCTCCTGCAGCTCTTTAGGTTGCAGGAGGACCTTCTCCCCACAGGCTGGAACATGGCTTCAAGCCAAGGTACAGAGGGTGCCTTAACACCTATGGAAATCCTTGGAGAACACAGTGCGTTTGGGGACTGAAGAACCGAGGAATTTTGTCCAAAACAACGTCCATTTTCATAAAAACAGTCATTTCCCAGAAACCCCTCCAAAACTAGACCTTCTGGGGGCTTGTTCTAGACCTGCTCAGGGGTCGGCACGGTTCTCCTGCTACTCTAAGCAAAAGGACTCACCGGAAAGCATCCGTCTGCCCAGCACAGTGGCCACGTGGCTGATGGAGAGCCGGAGCTGGGCAATGAACTGGAGGGTGTTAATTCGCGAGACCTCGGGCTTGCAGAAAGCAGCCAGGTCTGCAGCGGAGAGGCATTTTTCAGCAAGCTGGCTGAGGTCTTCTTCAGAAGAAGGATACATAAAATCCTGCTCGAGAGAGGGGAACGACTTTTAAAAGCCTGAAGGTGGGTTATAACGGAGCAGCTCCTTGTGCCTCCTCCTCATCTTTCAGGTGAGCTCCTTCCTTTGGTTCCTCATCCATGAGAAGATGTGAAGGGGGGGTGATTAATGGGATTAATAGCCTTTAGCTGGGGTGGCAGCTCCAAGCTGTGGTGTTTGTTGGTATTCCCAGTGCATCCCAACAGGCACTTACCTCCAGACAGTGCACCACCATGAAGTAGAAATGGTCCATGTGACTTTGGTTGGATATTATCTTTTCCTCCATCTGGGACAGGTATTCTTCCAAGTGAACCTTGACGTTGTTGAACCTGGGGCAGAGAAGCGCACAGAGCGTCAGCCGCCGCGTGGCCAAGGGCTTCAGCGCTGGGGTTTGGGAGGAAGCTCAGGGCTGACCCGCATCGCAGCAGCAGCTTCAGGAGGGAGGACTGGATGGTAGGACTGCTGTCCATGCACTCTTCGAAGGGCGACAACTCGCTTTTCGGCTTGTACACTAGGAAGGAAGGACGACGCCCGTTGTTTGGACTTCCAAGAGTGCGAAGTCAGAGCCAGGTAGAGTGCAATACTTTACCCCTTTTCCCCGCCTGATGCTCAGGGTTGGGTTTGCAGGCCACAAACTGTATCAGTCGCTGAATGATTTTGGCAGAAGGTGCCTCTCTGTCTCCCAAAAAGTACATGGTGATGAACTCAACAAAGAAGGAATTGCATTTCCTCCTGAATTTGTTGTGACAGGCAACAGCTTCTCTGGAGGGAAGAAGGAAACGGAGACTCGTGGTCATCCTTCAGCCAAGGAAAGAAACAGCCTCCCTCCCTCTGCAGAGCACGGGACCCAAACCAGGGAGACGATGTGGCCATTTGGTCATGGAATCACAGAACGGTTTGCGTTGGAAGAGACCTTAGAGATCATCCAGTTCCGACCCCTGTGCCCTGGGCAGGGACACCTCCCACTAGACCTGGTTGCTCAAAACACCCTCCGACCTGGTCTTGACCACCTCCAGGGATGGGGCAGCCGCAACTTCCCTGGGCAACTTCTTCCAGTGTCTCACCACCCTCACAGTAAAGAATTTCTTCCTAATATCTAATCTAAACCTCCCTCCTTTCAGTTTAAACCCATTCCTCCTCCTCCTCTTGCTCCACATCAAGGGGCCCTCCCCAGCTCTCCTGGAGCCCCTTTAGGGACCAGCAGGGGCTTCAAGGTCTCCCTGGAACCTTCTCCTCCCCAGGCTGACCCCCCCCAGCTCTCCCAGCCTGTCCCCACAGCAGAGGGGCTCCAGCCCACCATCTCCTATCCCAATATTTAACATGAAGGCACTTGACCCAGTCAGGGTTTTTTTTGCCAGCGCTGGGATACCTTGTGGCCTCTGAAGCTGTGGGTGTGTAATCCTCCGGGAATTCCTCCTTGCAGATCTTACACTGCTTGTTCGCCCACTCCAGGATGCAGGGGGTGCAGAAGATGTGGCCGCAGGGCAGCTCCGCTGGGTCCGTGATCTCCCGCAGGCAGCTCTTGCATTCCTTCACGCCCTTCCTGAGGGACACCACCAAAAGAAGAGGCAGCTCAGGGTCGCTGCCAGAGGTGAGGAGGGGGCGTGGGTCAGCTCCTGCTTAACGTCCACCCGGGGCGGGGCTGAAGCTGGATGGGCACTTTTGCCCAGCCTCCCTGGTGAGGGTGAGCCGCCACCGCGTCAAGAACCAGCAGCTTCTAAGCTGCCTTGAGGCCCATCCCGCCTTGGAGAAGTCCATGGTGAGGATGGCCGTGTGGAAGGGATGGAGGGACTGGCTGCTCAGGGGAGCTGGTTTCTTTGGCATCGAAGAGAAGTGCCTCCGGGGGTGGTTCATCACCTCCAAGACAGGCTTTCACTCCTTGGCTCCATCAGTGTGGCCCAGAGAGGTTCGCCCACAGTGCTGATGGATTTCCCCTACCCTTTACAAATATCGCATCAATGGAGAAGGACCCTGAACTCAAGGGGTTTTCAGCTCGGACTTACACCAGATACACGACATCAGCATTCTCATTGCATTTCTTCAGCACTTTCGTCACCAAATCAAAAGTCTTCTCCGGCTCCAATCCTGGGGTTGCATAGAGGCGCTGCCAAAAATCAAACACGGGGGGTAAGTTCAGCAGAAACCTCCCTCTGGTGCACGGAGGATCAACATCAGGGGGTGGCACTGCTGCAGGGACAGAGGGTTGGAGAGCAGAATTAAGCGGATCCAGGGTTGGATGTCTCTGTGAGGCCCTCTGAGGGCAAATGACCCCCATCAGCCCTTTAAATTCTCAAGGAAGCCTTCCTTGATCCCAGATCCTCCTTTTGGATTCAAAATCCAAACATTTTTTGTCTCCTGGGTGGTGTTTTCAGCCTCTTCCCCTCCCTAAGCCCTCCCTACAGCTGGTCTCCTGGAAGAGAAGAGCTCTCCCAAGCTCCACAGCCATGAGCTGCCCCAGGAAACACCTACGTTCCAGAGGAAGATGAACTGCTTCACCACAAGCCTCAGGAGTTTCTCCTCTATTTGCGTCTCGTTGTGCAGCAGGTGGTCAATCAACATGTAGACGATGTTGGTGCAGGTCCAGCGATGCCTGGAAAACACGCACCCCGAAGGCTGCCCCTTAGGTTGGACCACAGACCTCCCGAGGTCCCTTCCCGCCGGCATTTCTGGGATTCATCCCAGGCAGTGGGTGGTCACTTGAGGACACAAGACCTTCCGAGACAGCGTTAGAGGGAGAAAGAAACGGCGTGGTCCTGTCTACGCTGCTGATTTCAGCACACCATCAAGCAGGCAAGGAAAACGTCCACCAGAACTAAGCAATTTGATCGTGGTCAAACATCCACCGTGGGGTTTTTTGGGGGTTTTTTTGGGTTTTTTTGATCCGCTTTGCCACTGTGTTTGTGATAATGAGGAAGGAAGGCCCAGGAGGGAGTGGAGGACTTGTGACCTCCAGCTCCTCAAGAGGAGGGTACCTTCAGCTCACCCGACCCCC
Source organism: Rhinoptilus africanus (assembly GCA_013400135.1). NCBI lineage: Eukaryota > Metazoa > Chordata > Aves > Charadriiformes > Glareolidae > Rhinoptilus > Rhinoptilus africanus. The sequence continues at coordinate 41,299 of VXBO01000486.1, forward strand.
AGACATCAAGACGTTTGCTTGCGCTACTGTCAACGGAGAGCGACTGAACTTACAACACGCTCTCCAGGAGCTGCTGCTTCTTCTGGTAGAACCGAAGCTGGTAGTTGTCCAGACTGATCCACTCCACCCAGGGCTTAATGGACTTGACGCTTTTGAGCCACGCCACGCAGGCATCAAAGGGCAAAAGTCCATTTTCGGAGGGCTGCACGTTCTTCAGGAGAACGTTCAAGGCGTCAAGAGCGACAAACTGAAAGGACAGTTGCAAAGAGGGAGAAAAAGTCAAACTCAAGAACTGACCTGGCTGTCAGCTGGCACAGAGGGAAGGGCTGTCACGTGAGTAGATGCTGGCATGGCTTTGGGAGGAGCTGATAGGGCTAAGTCAAAATGAAATGGGCTTTTACAGGTGAAGTTCTGGCAGCTGTAAAGCAGGAAGGGCTTTAAAGAACCTCCTCGCACCTTGGAGAAAGATCCTGGAGTCGACATGGGGAGTTCTCGAAAAAACCTTAGTGTGCTGCCCCAAGCAATGAGCATCTTAGCAGAGACGTGGCCATCTCCAGGCGGAGGTGGCAAGCTGAGGAGCTGCAGCCCACCACAACAAATCCAACCCACCTCTAGGGCCAAAGTGTCCAAGAGGACTTCAATGTGATACCCCGAGCGACACCAACATAAGGATGTCTTACTAATTAACTAGTACTTAACTAGTAATTAATTACAAATTAAAAGAGGGTTAACTCTCCGACCACTGTGTTGAACTGCAGTAGAGGAAGGGTTAGAGGGCAAACATGGCTCTCTGCTCACCATCTCCGGGGGGTTCTTCTCATACATGGCCTGCAGCTCACTGAGGACAGTGTCGTTGCTTTTTGCTATGTCGACAAAGAGCTGATAATCCTCTCGGAGGTAGAAATATTCCATGTGAAGCCAAATCAGGGAGAAGCCCATCTCTCCCCGGCCCACGGAGGAGCAGAGTCGTTCTGCACCGGTTAGGAAAACTCTTGAGAGAATCTACAGGTAAAATAAATGACATTATTTCTCCTTAAAGCAAACAGCGAGGGGACAAAGGTGGGACACTCAGCATTGCTGTGCCATCCCATGTGAAGTTCCCCCATCTAAAAAGAGTTCTTAAAGTGGAATTAAGATCAAATGTTCCTAACATTTGTGAAGCAGATGCAGAGCAGCGTGAGGGAGGACTTTTCAAGGACATCAGCTTTGGGCAGGAAGGACAGGATTAGGGCCAAAGCCAACGCCAGTTGAGATGGTGCTTTATCCAACCCTGCTCACCTCATAGAGAGAGGGATCTTGCCCAGGAAAAGCCATCCTGAGAAAGTCGTTGGCGTAATAGCATAGCACGTCTGGGTCGCTGCCGTCTGGCATCAAGACGTTCCTGATGAAGCTTTGGTAGAACCTGGCCACTTCCTCCGTTGGCTTCTCGGGCCGACCTGGGAAGGACAGCGAAGAGAGTTACGGTGGCTTAGTGGGAAATGGGAGATCCCTGTTGTCCTGGTTCCGGCAGGGAGAGGGTTAACTCTCCCCGGCCCGGGGCCATAAGTATTCCTTCCTTGTGCTTTCCAATCAGGAAAGCCTGGAGCGAGCGGGGCGTGGTTCTTTGTTGCCATCTGAAGCCAAACCACGACACCTGTTAAGACTGAGGTGGACGTGCAGCCAAGAGCATGGGTGAAGAGGCCCAACGCCTCGGTTGGAAGAGGAGATATAATGCAGAAGAGACGCACAACGTGGTTCTGGGTCATTCGAGTGAGGAACACAGCCCCCATGGTTCCTCCTCCGAAGCCTATGGAATTTTTGGCAGCTTTGTTGGGTTAAAGCTGGCCCTGGGAAGTCTGATGTTACCTTTCATGTGATAGACTTTCTCCCATACGTCATCCAGGTAGGCTTTCAAAACCCAGCTGAAGGGAAACTGGCAGAAGAGGGAGTTGTTGGGATCTTCGGTCATTGATAACACGGGAATCCTGGCATCTGCCACCCTTGAATTCAAACAGGGCAGAGAGAAGCATGACATTGTGCAACAGACCCTAGGGGTCCAGACATGGACCACCTCAGAGAAGTTCCCAGCTCCCACTGACGTGTGTTCTCTTTTTAAAGGAGAGAAATTTGGTGGGAAAGTCGGGGAAAAGTGGGCAAGGGCAGGGAAGAAGCCAGTTTTGCTGACAGCTTAAAACAACAGGGAAGTTCTGGTGCCAGCAACGTGACACCCGAGACCTTCCACGGCTTGGTTATAAAGGTCTTCACTTCAAGCGTGAGCTACTGCTACGGTATGAACAGCAGCTTTTACTCCGACCGAAAACCACCTCACTGTACATTTACACCCCGCCTCTTACTTCCTGGTGTATTTAATTTTTAGGACTGTTTCTTCTCGGAACATCTGGAGCCACAGTTCTGCCAGCGGAGAGCCTGGAGAGATGTGATCCAGGTTGTTGTTGGCATCCACCACGGCAAGAATTTGGGCAAAGACATTTGCCACAACGTCTTCCAGGTGCACCCAGAGCGCTTGCCTGAAAAAGGAGAGGACAGCTCATGGCAGCCCTTCCCTGCCTCCCACCGAGAAACCCTCCGCTGCCCAGGGGACGGCATCGGTCCTGAGGACCCGCAAGGCCACCAGAACCCCTCAACTGCTTCTGAAGACGCCAAACCTGGGCGTCCAGGCTTGGCACTCACTGCCCTTGTCTGTCTCACAGTCAACCGATGTTGTTTGCTCCCAGAAAAGCCCTTTCAGAAGAAGCTTCCTCAAAATCAACAGTGCTCTTAATTTTTTTTTTAATTTTTTTTTTTGCTTTTGAGACTGACTATGACCTTTTACCAAGCCCCCGCCTTGTTCTAGGCCGGTAAAAAAAAACAAAAAACAACAAACCACCACAGAAATACTCAGCATTAAGAAGGTGGCCCACAGCCAGCACCACCTGAACGATGTGTCTTCCAGGATGAATTCAGTAGACAGTGCCCTGCGGAAAATCCATGCCCTCGGCTCTTGAATGGGTTTCTCTCGTTCTTGCAGGAGGTAACAGATTCTCTTCTTCAGGATGGTCATAAAGTGGCTGGAAACTAATCAAAAAACAACACGGGTTAAAAACCTGCTGGTGCCTGTCTCCCAGCAGGAGACTCCATCAAAAACCTGCAAGGAATTTTGGTTTCCGCAGTCTTCCACTCCAAATCATACCACCTCTTCAGTCTTCTAGTAGTCCTATACAGGAACCAACTCCCATCGGCAAGTCCCATCCGTCTGGGATCATCTACCGAGGTTTGCAGCAAAGCTTGGTGGTCGGCACAGATTCTCATCGTGAACGTGAGGGGCCGTGCAGGGAGGTGAAGGAGGCCCCATGCCACCTCCCCCTCTGCCTCTCGGGTCCTTCCCCTCCCACCTGGGCTTTGAGGGACACCAGAACCGGCTCTTAACCTGTCCGTTGTCCTCTTCTTGCCATAGGGCGCGAGGAGCCACTCCTGGCTCTCTCTGCTCACACCTACCGCTGCTCTGAGCCTGGAAGAGCAAGTTGTGAAGGATCTTGATTCTCTCCGTTGGACGCTGGCTGTTGTCCTTCTTGTCCTCCAGCTGGATCACAGCCTTCTGGATGCTCCCTTTGATCATTGCGTCCACGTTGAGGAATTGTGGCTGGAAAAGACTGGCGGTCAGCTGGTGCCTTGGCACTACTTTACTCTCATTGCCTGGAGACGCTTTTCCTGGGACATCATCTTCTCCAGAACACAGCACAGTGGACTCCAAGGTCTGTATCCATCTGACCACCCCAACAAACCCTGGTTGAGTCAGTCCCCGGGGCACGGAGATCTGCTGCTCTCCCTGGTAAGGGACGCTGCTTTGTTGATGGCGACAAAAGGCTCCTGGTCTCCTGCTAGTCCCTCACGGGGGGCCGGGAGACCACCCCCCTGCTTCAGGTTCACAACGGAAGACCTGCGGCTGTTCTTTTGCACAACAAGGTACCCAGCCCAAAGGAGAACCGTTAAAAGCCGATCCCACAGTGTCTCGTTGACACCCAAAGCAGTTCTTGCACAATGGCAAGAAGCTAAAGTGAGGAGGAAAAAAAAAAGGAAAAGAAACCCCACGTACATTTTCCTCTGGGTAAAGACCTGCCTCGGCGAGGCTTCCCAGGGCAGCAGAATCCTCTGGAGAACCTGAAATCACAATCGACCACGTGACTCAGCTGTCAAAACCCCAACAAGAGACAGTTCCATCCACTGGAGGTGGTGGCAGTGCCTGGACAATCAACAGGGAGAAATGAAGCAGCGCTGGGCCGGAAGCCACCCAGCCGCTTGGTAGCAGCTTCTTGACGACACGAGATCCCTCGGGCTCGGGGAGAAATTGCCTGGCCACCCCTCAGCGAGGCCGTGTATTGAAGGAGCCACCCAGAGCTGGCTTGCAATGATGAATCAAGCCATTTCTGCCCCCTTTGCCCAAACATCTAGTCGAAAAACAGGGGTCAACAAGCACGTGTTGATCCCATATGGAATTCTCCATCAACACCGCTCATTTGCCATCACTAACTGCTGCTCCACGGTCGCAGTTGGCCCATCAGGAGGCAAAGGCTGCATTGCTACGAAGACCTCAGAAGCAGCAAGTGCCCCTGGGACCCACGGCTTGGGACCTGCTGGATCCACCTGCGTTCCCATCCAGGGGTGGGACATCGGAGGACGGGGCAGTGGGTTTCTGGGAGGGACAGCATCCGGGAGATGGTGGGTTTATGGCGAGAGACTTCTTACCTGTCGGGAGCTGCTGCAGGGAGCTGCTGGTGAAAACCTCGGCAAGGGTCATTTTGGAGAGCTGGCCGAGATTGGCCTTGAAGTTCTCCGGGGGCATGAGGTCATCCAAGTGGATGGACTTCCACTCGCCTGGAGAGGCAAGAGAAGAGACCAGTCCATCCGCTCTCTTTTGGTGCATCGGCCATTTGGACACCCGGCGAGCTTGGCTGCCCAGCTTTACCAGCCAATCAGGGCAGGAAGACAGCGGGAGATGGAAGATCCATCACTTCACGTGTCTTCTCTGCCGGGTCACCCCCCCCCCCGCCCCCCCCCACTCTTTGCCCAACCCAAAGAAGGGAGTGCAACCTTACTGCTGTCAAAAGCCAGGTAGCTGCAGCCCCCCAGCACCCGTGGGACTTTGGTGATGAGCACGACATGCAGCAGACGGGGGCTGGCCGACCTCCTCCGCTCGTCTGTGATGCAGTACCTGGAAGCAGCCCCGGGAGGTCGGAGCTGGTGAATTCCAGACTCCTTTGACCAATCCCTCCAACCACGGTCAGTAGAAACTGCTACCGGCGCAGGGGCAAAGGAGAAAACAGAGTCCAGAGCCCAACAACCCAGTTCAAGCCTCAGGAGGTAAAAAAAAAAAACCAGGCCAAAAAGGCAGCGCAGGGTTCTGGGAAGTACGTTGTGCCTGGAAGAAGGAAGGAAGGAAGAAAGGAAGAAGAAGGAATAATGAAAGGAGGAGGAGGAAGGAAGAAGGGAGGAAGAGGATGATGACGGTGCAAGGAGGAGGAAAAAGGAGGGGGAAGGACAACGAAGGATGACAAAGGAGAAGAAAGAAGGATGAAGGAGGACGGAGGACAAAGGAAGGCTCCTTACTTGGCGCAGGCCAGGAGTCTCTTGCTGCTCTGCGGCTCATCGAATTGAAACTGAACGAGGAGCAATCTTGCTTCTTGTGGCTCTCTGAAGAAGTTCCTACAATGAAACGGCCTCTTTGAGGCTTCCTCCTAACAAGGCCTCACCCCCACCCCACCCCAAAGCCCTGTGAGAAGTGGAAATCACCTGCAGGGTCAAAGGAAAGAAATACTAGAGCCCACCTGAGGTCCTGGCGGAAAGCGTGCTCGGTGTCGAACTGGCTTAGGAAGAGGCAGTGGATCGTGTCCGGGAGACCGAGCGTCTTCCTCAGCGCTTCTAAATCCTTCTGGTTTAGCAGCCTGGCGTGAGTAGAAACCTGCAGGAAAAAGAGAAATCAAACCTGGTTTTCCTGCTGCCTCAAAGGGGGTGGGATCCTGCAGGGCACCTCCTCCACGGCTCGGGGTTCGTCTACAGGCAACGGGAAGGTGCCGTGAGTAGCTCAGCCTGAGGCAGAGCTGAGCAGATCCCACCTGCCTCCCAAGGAAGGGCAGCGTCTACCCTGGCTGCAGGAGACCATGGAGGCAAAGAAGGTGGACCTTGCCCTGGCCTAACTGAGATGTTGGAGGCCCCACAGAGTCGTAGAAGGGTTTGAGTTGAAAAGGACCTTAAAGATCATCTGGGTCCGACCCCTTTGCCATGGGCAGGGACACCTTCCACTCGACCGGGTTACTCAGAGCCCCGTCCAACCTGGCCTTGCTGACTTGGAAAACAAACAGCACCCTTGGGTGCTCTACAGCCAAGCATGAGTACCTGCAGGCAGAGCCTGGTGGCGCTTCCTTCCTTCTTCTGCTTCATCATCTCCTGCAAGAGGCTGGCCAGGCTGTTGTGCTTCTGCTGCATGAAATACAGCTCCTGGATCTGCGCGGCATCCTCCAGAGCGGAGTACTTAAGGCGCAGGATGGCATCGGGAGTGGCACACTCCACCAGTTTGCTCGTAGCAGCGGAGAGGACCTGTTCTCCGTAGGGTTCGTAGCCCCCGCGGCGGGTGTGTTGGGAGCACTCCAGCGCGATGGCAGCGGAGGTGTCGTCACTGAAGCCAATGAAGACATCGTGTTCCTTGGGAGCGAGCGTGTGGGACCAGACTCGGAACAAATCAGGGTTCTCGATGTTGACAAAGCAACTGGCCCACCTCTCCAGGTCCTGCTTCAGGTCTTGCTCTTGCCAGCTGAGGATGGTGTTCATGTCCAAGCAGTGTTTCTCCAGACGGCTCAGCAGAGGGCTGGGGAACTGCGTGTAGACCACTTTCTTCTCCTCTATAACGATCAGCCGGAATTCCTCCTTCACGCGGCTCTTCACCCTGTGGGTGCCAAGGCCCAGGTCAACGTAGTAATTGCCCCCCAGGCTGACGACGCATTGGTTGAGGGCATCGTAAAGGCTCTCATACAGGTTCTGTATGTTGAGGAGGACAACGGGCCTGCCTATCTCCATGCAAATTTTCACCCTGTTGACGGAGCGGCACACCTGGGAATAATCCTGGTCCCGTGGGAAACCGGAGCCGAATATGATGTCACAGTTGCTGGTGTCTATCAGACACGTCATCTGGATGATCTGAAAGGCGGCGTTGTTGGTGGTCAGCAACAGGAGGTAACGAGACGTGAATGCCGCTTGCCGTTTGTCCATGTTTTCCTCCAACAGACGGATGCAGCTGGTTTCCACCACAGAGCTAAGGTGGAGCTCATTGGTGCAGTTACGGAAGATTTCCAGCGGACGGATATCTCTGGAGCCTCCAAAGTTTCTCTGGATGGCCTTGATGAGGAGGTCATCTTGAGAACCGTGCTTCATGTCCCGTGTGTAGGACACGATCATCTTGATTAAGCTGTAGAAGTCGCGAAGCCCAAAAAACTCGGTTTTCTGCGTTTTCAGCACGTTGCAGTAGAAGTTTGCCAGAACGGGGAAGAAATGTTGGATTCTTTCAAGGTGAGGTTGGTCAGCACAGATGCCTTCGGCTGTCTTCACCAGCTCTTCCTCGCTAGGTTCGGTCCGAAAGATGAGGAGGCCCCTGTTCATTTTGGCAGGGTCCAAGGCCCAGTTGGAGATGCCCACAAAGCCGACCTTTTTGTAGGCCTCCGGCTTCTCGTCATCAAGGCAGCCATCTTCCAGAAGAGGATGCAGCGTCTTCAGTGGCATGTCAGGCGAGTCTTCCGCAAGGCCGATCTCATCCAGCAGGACCACGGATGCAAACTCATTCAGGTTCTTGCCCTTCTGGAACTGAGCACATTGTCGGAAAGTGGAGATGATGCCTTCTGGTTTTGAGTAGGGGCTGCACTGGAAGGAGACCAGCTGGACCTCTTTGCATCTTTTCAGCAAGGGGCTTCTGGACAACATACCTTTCATGGCATCTACAGCAATGGTTTTGGATAGAGATTTGGAGCTTCCCGGCTTGCCAACCAGGAAGAGCGGCACCCGGAGGTCCATACAGATGACCATCATGAAGATGTTCTCCCTCAGAGCATTGTTGCAGGCCGTGGCCTTAGGAATGGCGAGGTCATCAAGAAATACCTCCTGGCACAAGTCGATCTCTTGCCGTAGCCAGGATGCAGGGACCGAGAAGCATTTTGCAATCTCCTCCAGGTACTCCTGGCGTCTCTCCAGGGACACGTAATAGCAGGCCCCCACCGAAAGGACCAAAGCCCTTTGCGCGTCGTTTAAGGCGGGCTCCTCGTCCTCCTCACGCTGCCTCTTCTCATCAATCTGGCGGAAAAGCAGGTCTCTCAACTCATAAAACCAGAGCACTATTTTCATGCAGCGGTCTATATCACGGAGGCTGGCGACTCTGCATTCGTCCTTCCTCTCCCTCAGGAACTTCTGGGAGGCTGAGATGACATTGGTGAAGACATCCAGGTTTCCCTCGGGGATCTGGGTCTCCACGGTGGATTTCACAATCTCCCTGATGTACAGGCTTTGCGTCTTCTCGTTCAGCTCCCCAAAATCCCAGACCAGAGGTAATAAACTGGGAGGGAGGGGCTGCACCCGATACACCAACTGCCGCAAAGGAATGTAACCCAGCTTCTCCGGGGTGTCTTCACTCCGGACTCGGTATCCCAGGCCAGCTTTCTCCAGTTTCTCAATGGTCTCCTTGGTGTGTCTTTTGTAAGGGTTGCAAGCAGCCACCACTTTTAAGCGGTCAGTGGCGATCCGCTTTCCGTTGACGCTGCGGTCACACAGCACTTCTTTGATGGCGAAGATGGCCTCCGAGGTGTTGGCTTCGTCGAAGAAGAGCACTGTGTCTATGTTGTGCTCTTCTTCATTGGTGCGTGCCAGCTCAATGGCCTGCCTTACCTTCTCCTGGATGGCCTTGGAGGTGGTGCCGCCGTGAACGCGCACCACCATCACGTTCTGAATGGTCCTACCTGCCTTTTGCAGGTTGCACAAGAACTGCACCAGCTTCGTCTTCCCACAGCCAGTTTCACCCATGAGGATGACGGGTATGCCGCACTGGAAGCGCAGGTGAATAGCCAGCATCTTCATGGTGTTGTCCAGAGTCAGCTGGTACGAAGCGTCTGGATCTTCCCGGCATTTCACGCCAAAGACTCTGCAGAGGGCCTCCAACTGCTCGGTTCTGGATAAGGTTTCAAATTTCTTATTGAAAGGAACGTTTTGGAGTGCCAAGGTCAGGTATAAATTCCTGCTCATAACTGCCCTCTCCAAAACAGCCTGGGAATAAGCATCAATAGCGTCCAAGCTCTGGTTGATATGGAAACCCAAAAACTCCATGGAACCATCCTTAGCGTGGAAGACTATATAAGGGTGAGACTGCTCTTCCCACTTGCGTCTTAGTTGGTACTCCCTCAAAACATTGTCCATCTCCTTCCACTCCTCGCTCGGCATGCTTTCATCGGACACGTTGAGGGAAGGCATGGCAAAGTCCTTGGACATGGCGATCATGAACTTGATGACAAAAGTTTTGAAGCCAGAGAACTCCCTGCCGACCACCGCGCTGCAGAAGACTGAGCTCTCACACTTTTGGAGCTGGAAGTTCAGGAAGCGCGTGAAGTTGCTGAGCTCAGTCCAGGATGGGTTGCTTCTCTGGCAGAACTCCATCAGGCACGCCAAGCATTCCTTCTCTGTCCCTTCAATCCTCCCAGGGACAAAAGTGAAGCGGTCGAGGTTTTCCTTCCGTCTGTATCTGCTGAGGTATTGGTAGGACCTTTGGAAAACTTCGCTGTTTAGCTTGTCCCGGTCAAACTCTTCCTCCCTCAATACTGCAGGAGGGACGGAGCTGGGATCTTCCAGCAAGTTGAGCACCCGCTGTGGCGATACGCACTCCACGGTAGGAAAAAGATCCAGAAATTTTTCTTCCATTTCAACAGACATCTAAAAGCACAAGGACGCAAAATCACCACAAGGGACATTTCCCATCCTCACACATTTGCCTAAAACCCAGTTTTATTCCCCACCCCCCGGTCAAAAATGGTTCAGCAAGCTGGGAAAAAAATGTAGAAATGCCAGGATTTCTCCAAGCCTCTGTGGGGATTGAAATCCCTACGGCCGTTAAGGCCTGTCTTGCCCAGCGTGTTGTCTCGGGTCGGGCGATCTTGTTACCTTCTCCTGCACTTTCTCCTCTTCCACTAAACCCTTTTGGAGATGGAGGGGCCTGAACTCAGCCAGTCTCCAAGGTATAATGGGAAACCATAAATGGATGAATCTAGGGGGCATTTCACATGTTTGGTAACTCCAAAGCGTGGCTCGGGTGCAAGCTGGCTTTAAAAACATGCACAAGGTTCAAGTTACAGGAAAACTGGGACGAAGAAACTCCCGATTTCCTCCGAAACTCAGCTCAGGGCCCGATATTTCACCTTGAGGAGAGGCGCCTTCGGCCTGATTGCTTCTGCGTAGGTGAGACATTGCCCCACTGGAGAGGAAGACCCCAAATCGTGCATCGCCCCAGCAGAGATATCAGAGTTTAGCAGGTTCACTCCTGTTCAGCCCGAGCACAGACACCCCCACCCCCCCAAAAAATACCTCTTGCTTCCTTGTACTGCTAGCACCTTTCCCTTTCATCAGGTACTCAATCAGATAAAGATGAGAGGGCTTGCACTTCCAGACCAAACCGTCAGGACTCTGGATGTGCCGCAGGATGCAGAGGTCAATCAGCAGCCGGTAGAGACCCTTCGATACCTGTCAGGGGAAAAAAAAACAACCCCACCCCCCCCGAAATTAAAATTGATGGAGAAGTCTGTCACAACACATTGACTGCTCTGATTGGGCTGGATTTGAGTTTCCAGCTCTTTCTTTCCCTCCTTGGGTGCAGGGCCTCCTGTGTTTCCCCACCTCTTCCTCTCCGCTTTGAGATCCGGGCACTCACCACCGGAGACACGTCGATGTGGAAGATGGCGGGCTGAACTCCAGTCGCGGATTCCTTGGTGGAGAAGAGCTCCTCCACGAAGAACTGGAAATCAATCTCTGACTCCATCAATCTAATGGTTTTGTGAAGTGGTAGCGTGACACCCAGCTGGGCACGGACCTTTCTGATGGTGTTGTCCACAAAGAGCGACTTCCCTACGGAGCGGGGAAAAAAACCCAGTCATCGATCGCCTGCCCTTGCGTGTGACCCAAACCAAGGAAATCTCTCCCCAAAAGCACGGTGTGCCACCTTGCCGCCTTGGTTTAAAGTCCAACTCAAAATGGGGCTCCCCAGAAACTTACCCATTCCTGCTCGCTCCGAAAAGACAAACTTCACGTTCTGCCGATAGGGTTCTTCAAAGGCTTGAGCGATGGGGGCTGTCCCACTCGGCACTTGGAGGTGCTGCTTCAGGTAGGTCTGGATCTCTGTCTTGGAGTAACAGGGGAAAGTCATCTTGTAGGCATCAAAGGCCGTGATAACGTAGGAATTGTGAGCTTTGGCGTTGCAGAAGATGATGAATCTGTAGTCGGGAATGCTGGAAGATTGCACCAGGCGGAAGAAGTGGGACTCGAGTTGTTTGGAAACTTTATAAACTAATTTGTCAGCACCCAGCAAGCAGTAGATCTTCTGGTCTTGGGAACCCGGGGAAAGAGCTCTCCTGACGAGCAGCTCCACCTCCTCCTCCTCCGTGTCGGGTGTGCACACCAGGACCTCATCGTACGACGGGAGAGGTGCCATCTCAGTGTGTCGGTAGACAAATAACATGTTGGGTAATATTTCCTCTTCCTTACACAGGACGAGAAGGGGTTTTCCCGCTTCAAAGCCTATGGGTAAACTTCTCTCCACACGTTTGCTTTCCAGAGCGGCCAAGTGCTTCAGCGTCTCCCCAAAAACATCCAAGCCGATGTATTTATCGGACACCAGGCCAGCAAATTTCTTACAGTAGGCATCCCAGAGCAGATTCACCTTGTCGTAAATAGACGGCAAACTCTCAAAGGAGGTGGCCAACTCCTCTTGTGCCAGGGTGCTGAAGGAAACCTGGTTGACATCTCTGCTGCCGGTCTGGAATTTCCGTCTCTTCCGCAGGAAGGTTTCTCTCGTCTCCTCGTACGATTTGCTGAGCTCTTCGACCAACTCCTTGTCGTCTCCCTGCTCAAAGGCGAAATCCATGAGCATCTGCTCTGTGACGGGGGAGCTGGACAGGCAGCTCTGCAAGGCTGCCTTGGCCACCGCCTCATCGTAGCCCGATTCAGCCAAGCTTTTGATGAGCTGGGGAAATCGAATGATGTAGTCATGCCAGGTAACCGACTCCTCGCCTCCCGCCGACACAGTCACGGAGTCCAGGGGAGTCATCAGTGCATCCCCCAGGGCTTTTTTGATGTCTTCGTCACTGATGTCGTGCTTGATGATGGAGAGCATGATGAGCACCTGGGGTTCTGCAATGCCCTTCTGGGCTCGGGCCAGCCGGCTGCATAAATAGAAGAGCTGGTGGGCGGTGAAGAGGTTGAGGTGGTAGTAGGTGTCCCTTTGAGTCTCCAGGTACTTCTTCCACTCTACCAGGCAGCGCTCCATCACTTTACAGAGGCTCTCCAGCTCCTCCAGGAGGGGTCTTGTGCTCTGAACAAGGAGTCCGGCAATTCCAAACTCCGTATAGACCTTCACACGTTGCCGGGGGTTGCAGTAGATATCAGCCTTCCAGTCGATGAAGAGGATGTTGCCAATGCTGAGGAGCTCCAGGTACAACTTTCCAACTGTTTCAACTTTTTCCAGTATCTGTAAGAGGCCAAAGACAAAACAGGGAAATGGATCACGTCCCGCAGCGTATTCTCAACGGCTTCCAAACACGGCTGAGGTCACAGGGTCCTCTTGACCTCCGTACAGCTCTGCCGTGGGCTCCCCGGAACAAGCAAGACGTGGATGTACTGGAGAGAATCCAGGGAAGGTGATGAAGGAAATGGACCGTGTGGCTGCGGGGCTGGGGCCTTTCCCAAGGTTTGGGTTTCTACCGTCCTGGACCCACCCTTGAGAAGCCGGATCTACCCTTGAGAAGCCGAGTCTCTTGGGAGATGGAGAGGTTCACCAGACCAACTGGGACAACTGTGTCTTCACCACTCAGCCGGGCAGACCTCCATGGAGAGATTTAGCCTGGACGACTGGCGGGAGGGGATAGAGCCAGGGGCTGCTGGGAATCAGGGCGTGTTCCTCTAGAAAGGACAAGCTGGGAGCTTTGGGGTGAAATGAGACGTCACCTCTCCAGCGAGAGTCAACTCACTGGAGCGTGTCCAGAGAAGGGCAACGGAGCTGGTGGGGGGTCTGGGGTGCAAGTCTTACGAAGGGCGGCTGAGGGAGCTGGGACTGTTCAGCCTGGAGACAAAGCGGCTGAGGGGAGACCTTCTGGGTCTCTACAGCTCCTTGAAAGGAGGGGGGAGCCGGGGGGATGCTGGTCTTTTCTCCCAGGGGACAAGCAATAGGACAAGAGGGAAGGGCCTCAAGTTGCACCAGGGGAGGTTTAGATTGGATATTCGGAAAAATTTCTTCAGTGAAAGAGTTATCGAGCATTGGAACAGGCTGCCCAGGGAAGTGGTGGGATCACCATCCCTGGAGGCGTTTAAAGGACACATAGGCATAGACGTGGCTTGGGGGTGGACTTGGCAGCTTATGGTCGGACTCAATGATCTTAAGCGTCTTTTCCAACCTTAATTCTGTGATTCCCAGAAAGACGTGGACCTGTTAGAGCAGGTCCAGAGGAGGGACACAAGGATGGTCAGAGGGCTGGAACGCCGCCGCCATTAAGGAAGGCTGAGAGCATCGGGGTTGTTCACTCGGAGACGCTCCATTCAACACACAAAAGGGGCTTATAAGAAAAACGCGGAGAGATCTTGTTGCCCCATCCCTGGAGGGGTTCAAGGCCAGGTTGGAGAGGGCTTTGAGCAACCTGGACCAGTGGGAGGTGTCCCTTCCCATGCTAGGGGGGTTGGAACTAGATGATCTTTAACGTCCCTTCCAACCCAAACCGTTCGATGAGTCCCTCCGTANCCCAGGGGACAAGCAATAGGACAAGAGGGAAGGGCCTCAAGTTGCACCAGGGGAGGTTTAGATTGGATATTCGGAAAAATTTCTTCAGTGAAAGAGTTATCGAGCATTGGAACAGGCTGCCCAGGGAAGTGGTGGGATCACCATCCCTGGAGGCGTTTAAAGGACACATAGGCATAGACGTGGCTTGGGGGTGGACTTGGCAGCTTATGGTCGGACTCAATGATCTTAAGCGTCTTTTCCAACCTTAATTCTGTGATTCCCAGAAAGACGTGGACCTGTTAGAGCAGGTCCAGAGGAGGGACACAAGGATGGTCAGAGGGCTGGAACGCCGCCGCCGTTAAGGAAGGCTGAGAGCATCGGGGTTGTTCACTCGGAGACGCTCCATTCAACACACAAAAGGGGCTTATAAGAAAAACGCGGAGAGATCTTGTTGCCCCATCCCTGGAGGGGTTCAAGGCCAGGTTGGAGAGGGCTTTGAGCAACCTGGACCAGTGGGAGGTGTCCCTTCCCATGCTAGGGGGGTTGGAACTAGATGATCTTTAACGTCCCTTCCAACCCAAACCGTTCGATGAGTCCCTCCGTAATGAAGTAAGAGAGGTCTCGGATGGGCTGCTGGGAATGAGAAGTGAAGAACAAGGCTCTAGGCAAGCGAATTGCACCCCTGCA
>VXBO01000486.1:57746-72221 GCA_013400135.1 Rhinoptilus africanus
TCTTTTCTCCCAGGGGACAAGCAATAGGACAAGAGGGAAGGGCCTCAAGTTGCACCAGGGGAGGTTTAGATTGGATATTCGGAAAAATTTCTTCAGTGAAAGAGTTATCGAGCATTGGAACAGGCTGCCCAGGGAAGTGGTGGGATCACCATCCCTGGAGGCGTTTAAAGGACACATAGGCATAGACGTGGCTTGGGGGTGGACTTGGCAGCTTATGGTCGGACTCAATGATCTTAAGCGTCTTTTCCAACCTTAATTCTGTGATTCCCAGAAAGACGTGGACCTGTTAGAGCAGGTCCAGAGGAGGGACACAAGGATGGTCAGAGGGCTGGAACGCCGCCGCCATTAAGGAAGGCTGAGAGCATCGGGGTTGTTCACTCGGAGACGCTCCATTCAACACACAAAAGGGGCTTATAAGAAAAACGCGGAGAGATCTTGTTGCCCCATCCCTGGAGGGGTTCAAGGCCAGGTTGGAGAGGGCTTTGAGCAACCTGGACCAGTGGGAGGTGTCCCTTCCCATGCTAGGGGGGTTGGAACTAGATGATCTTTAACGTCCCTTCCAACCCAAACCGTTCGATGAGTCCCTCCGTAATGAAGTAAGAGAGGTCTCGGATGGGCTGCTGGGAACGAGAAGTGAAGAACAAGGCTCTAGGCAAGCGAATTGCACCCCTGCAGCTTGAGAAGTGGGCGCCATCCTAGAACAAGGCCTCTGCTCCTGAAAGGCCAGAACTGGAGGCTGAGGATGAGCGTCGCGGAAATAATTCCGGCAAAATCCCAAGCTGTTCCTCAGGCGGATGTGGGTGCTGTGCTGTGTCTTACCTCCAGGAAACGGTTGGCCTCCTCTCTGCCCTGCTCAACCTTGGTGGCAATCAACATAAGCTTGTTCTGGAGCTCCGTGAGCTGAGACAAACTGTATTTCTTGGCCTTCTGGTCTGCTGGAGGCGGGCCTTCCTCGCTGTCATTCAGCAGTCGCAACGAGACGCAGTCTGCGAGCGTAGCCTGGCAAGCAGAGAGGGCAACCCAACGTCACCCCATGGCCTCTCGCGCAGCTTGGAGTTGAAAGGCCGCACATCAGGGCTCTACGTGTTTTGCACCACTTCCTTCGAAGGACGGAAAAGTCCATTTGCCCCTGAAAATACTCAGGATTTAGCACTGAATTGGTGGCACTAGTTGCAAACCCGACTGGAGACCTATTGGCAACCTGGCATGCTGATTTCAAAAGAGATCTCTTCCCCTATTAGCACTAAAAAAACCCAACCAACTGGAGAAGAAACCCTTTGGAGACCCTTTACCTTGAATTTCAGAGGTGCTGAGACGGTAAAAATCCCATTTCTGTTGATGCTTCTGGCTTGAGAGATGGAAGAACGCTCCACGGAGCCGTGAGAGTCATGAACCATCTGTATCCACTCTTGGTTGTCACAGGAATCTTTCTGCGAAAGAAGAAGCGAAGGGAAGCCCTGTAACCGTCCGGGAGGACGCTGAGCACCACTCTCCCCATCCTAACTTTGATGCGGGCGGGGTTTCTGTGACCATTTCTTCCCAGGACGGGGTTTCCCACGGCTTCTGAGGAGACACAGCCCCCCGAGCTGGGCCTCTCTAAGGCGCCAGAGCGTTGGTTTGTGGCGAAGCTCTTGTTCGTTGCTCTGGTTTGGGCGGGGAGCAGAGTGTAGGGCTCAGCTACATCCTGGGGCGCAACCACCAGGGATTCTCTTAAAGCGAAGCTTTTCTATCCAATCCTGAAACAGGTTCTGGAGTCTTCCAGACTTGGAGATGCTCAGAACCCAATTGGACATGGCTGTGAGCTACCTGCCCCACCTGACCGCGTTCAGACATGACGATCTCCAGAGGGCCCTTCCAACCTCAGCTATCCTCTGATCCTAAACCGTAGGCTCCTGACCTCATCTCCTCCTCCTCACAACACCTACTGGCTCCCCTCCAGTTGCCCACACACGTGGGGAAGGTCGTTTGACATGTTCCGCCAGGCTTCCACTCCAAAAAGAGCACGGCCTTTGCCCGGGTCCTGCCAGGCCCCCATGGATGTCCTGGGGAAATATCTTAACTGGCGTCAGATACGTACACGTGAGCAACTCGGCCGGGCAGCAAGCGTCCCAGTGGCTTCTGGACACGGGACTCGAGGACTCACCAGCTTCTTGGGAAGCTTCTCGTCTTTCGCGATGGCTTCTCTGATGAAAGACAGAGCTGCCCAGAATTCCTTGAACCCAGCTGCGGGACTCAGGTCTAACACGATGGGGGCAGAGGCAGCCATGGCATCACGGAAGAACCTCACTCTGTCGATATCCATGTCATTTTCACCTGCAGAAATCGATGCCAGATCCACAAATACGGGGATTTCCGTCTTGTCTTGGGGGTGGGAAATAAAGAAAAAAGAAAAATAAGAGAGGCCGGTGAGAAGTTTCTCTGCTGGACACAGGGACGGACTAAGGGCTCTCCCTCTGTCCCTGTATCCGATGACTTCCTTCCTTGCAGCCCACCTTTTATTATGGTCTTGATCCAGGAGGTAAAACCTTTCCTTGCACATTCCAGAAGTTCCCTCAAAAAGTCCAAGACTCCCCGGGGAACGTCACTCAAATTTTTTTTCACGTTCATCAAGTCTCGGGTCATAAAATCAAGGCGCTTATTCTTGAATTCCTGCTCTTCCTGAAGAAAAACAAACCAAACCAAACCCAGTACGTGGCTGTTGGGAAGCAAAGGAAAGCAGCTCAGTTCTGCCCCCTCCCCCCCAGGTAAGAAGAGATCTTGGTCTCAAACTGCTCTTAAGTCTGCTCCTAAATTCATCTCCATGGGCCGCCAGGATGAGCAGGAAGAGGCAACTGGAATTCCTTCAGATGATCCCTCAAGTTTAATTGAAGGGGAAGGAATCACACCTCATAGGACTTAACTATAAGCGACTGCATGGACCCGTCTACCTGGATTTTCCGACCAATACGGATGCCCGCCTGTCTCCTACGTACGTATTTCCTCAGGTCACTGAGAATCTGGAAATCCCCCTCCAGCTGAAGCATCTGCCGGAGATCGTCGATCATCTTGGCAACGTTCACCACTTCCGAGAGGGTCAGGTAGTTTTCAATCCTCTCGGCCGCACCTGCCATCCAGCCAGCTTTTCCATTCCTTGGCCCTTCACTGTCCTCCAGGATTTTAAACTCCTCCAGGAGCTGATCCTTCTTTCCCAGCAGGTTCTCGAACTGGCTCTGCACGGCGCCAAGGGTGATGGAGAAGTCTTTGAGGGACAGGTAGGTTTTCTGAAAGTCAGCGATGGCTGGCTTATAAATTTTTTCTTGAACATCCTCTACGGAGAAGACATGATCTTCGGCTGCGGCGGCTTTGATTCGCTCCGCTCTCATCTTCCACAGCCGACGGAAACATTGGCTTCTCTCCACCACGTCAAGTTTTTGCATCATGTTGCTATAATTGGCGAGGATGTGCAGTTCCATTTGGCTTGTGCCGTCGATGGAGAACTTCTTCACGGACATCTGATCCTTAAAACTCTGGTTGTCCGTGATGCTTTTCTCCACGGTACTTCTATCCACTAAACCAGGCGGGAAGAAAAAGGAACTCAGGTCACGTGTCTCTCCACCTAACGTCAACAGGTTCCCGCCTCCCGTTTTCCTCCCACCCACTGTGAGACTCTGTATTTTAGGAGGCGTCTCCCCACTGAACAGCCACGGAAGGAGCTCCATTAACCTCTCCGGTACCTTTGATCATGTCCTCTATGGCACGGCACAGGCGGAGAAAGGAACACCTTTGCTGCTTCTGCTTTTCCAGTTGCTCGAACTCCTGCGTCCTGACCTCCAGCACTTCAGTTATACACTGGGAGAAAGAGGAATCTGGGAAAAAAAAAAAAAAAAAAGGCCCAGCCCTGAAGGCCAATCCCTTAGAAAGAGAAGAGATGACGGGAACAGAACCTCTGCCGTCAAAAAATAAATAAAAAAAAAAAGATGAGTGCTTCAGTTTGCAGAAAAAATATCAATAAAGATTATTCTCGGAGCAGAATTCGGAGGACTTGCCCCCTTTTCCTCTGGGATTGAATCAAATGGAGATGACGTTCGCGACGGGCCTGAAGGCAAGGCCTGCAACCCGGAAGCTGCGCCACCGCGATCCTTGAAATAAATTCCACGAACACTCCACAACTTTACCTGCGTTGAAATAACATCCCAGTGTTCACTCCTTCCCACTTCTCGAATCGCTTAAAATCCTCTCTGTGACCAACTATTGCATTTTTGCGTCTGTTTTTTCGATTCCCGTTGCGGATAATTTGGGTTTTCTTTGTTTTTCAGGGGTTTATCCGGTAGATTTATCTCCCGTTGGCCACGTAACTGAAAGCATGAAGCTACGAAACTCCAAAACTCCCGACTTACCACAGGTGCACAGGATCTTCTTAAAGAGCTCCTTGTGCTCCAATATGTCGGAGAGGATGCCGCAGGGAACATCTCCGGAGAGAAGGTGATGTCCCACAAAGCTGAAGAGCTGGTACACACGGGAAAGGAGGTCTTGCGCGCTGTCACTGAGCGGAACCGGAAACTTGCGCTTGGATTCTTCTGTAAAATAAATGAAGTTTGGTGAAAGGCAGCCGGCAAATCCTCTCATCCATTTCTTCGGAAGGCGGAGCCTTGGGAAGAGCCAGCAGCTTCCAGTTTGCAGGGCTCCATCACCCCACTGGCGTGGAGGACGGATGTGCGGTTGCTTTCTAGCTCAGCATCTTTGGGAAAATCCTGAATTTCCTTTGGGAATTCCAGGTGTCTCTGCACGCCTGAAACAAACTGTGGGGACCAGGTAGGAAACCATGAGGACCATCTAGATAACCACGGGAACTGGCTAGGAATCCACGTTTCTCCTAGGAGATGGCATCTGAGGTTGGGCAGCCAGCTCCAATGGATGTGGAGGGCTTCCAAGAAGGGCTGGAGGACAGAAGAGGATGCGGAGTGGCTTTGTTCTGGCCGAGGGGGGGGTGAAGGGACGATCTCCTCCAGCTGCGGAGACACCAAGCCCGGGGTCTTTTTATTGGAGCCAGAGAGAAACATCCACCTCCGGAAAAGTTAGAAATCCGGTGATTTTTGATAATGAGAGGAGGAGAAAATAAGAAATGGAAGGAAAGTTTACTGTGCCCAGGTAAAGAAATGAGAAGGAAAATATGAAACGCTTTTCAAAAGCTGAACAATTCCAAGTCATTATTTTGGCTTTGAGATTTTTTGTACCCTCCGAAATGAAACTTTTGATTCCCTTTTCTAAGAAAACCCCTCAAACCTAAGGACCAAACACAGCTAGCTCGTAGGAGCACTCTTTGCTGAACTTCGCTTCCCGTCATTCCTTAGGAATACCTCATACCAGGAAGCTTTCTGAAAGTTTGATGAATTGATGGGAAACGTGAAATCGAGACATCCGAATCTTTCTCGCCGTATTTTAAACTGTGGGAGTTTTAGGCTTCTCTAAATAAACCGAACCTCGCGGCTGAGAGTTGTCGAGAAATGCACTTTCCAGCGCTTTTATCAAACTCCAACCTGTCTTCATCCCCTCACTTCGGGAAACAGCGGCACGTTCAGGACCACAGTGGGAAACGTTCGAACCCCAAACCACCTCCCAGCCAAAGAAGGGCCGACACTGGCTTTGTCCAACCGTGGAAACCCTCCAAGCGTGGTGATGCCACCGCTTCGCGCTTCTCCTAACGCTTGGCCACCTTTCCAGGGACGTGCGCTGGATCCCTAAGGTCCTTCCTCGCAACAACTCGGCGACTCAACAACTTTGTGGGACGTGCAACGGAGCAGCGTTGCCAAGGGGATAAAGAAATGAGGATGTTTCTCTCTTCCCGGAATGAAAGTCCAATTTTTTTTAGCATGGAAGACTCCGCTTTCCACCGCCCCGCCCCTCCTTTTGTGTTGTCAACGAGATTGGAAGGTCCCTGTGAAAAAACCCGGTCTTCCCGTCTACCTTCACTTCGAACCCTCGAGCTTCTCCCAAGAAAAGTGCTCAGGGGACACTCACGGACAGCAGAGACGAGATCGCAGACCCCGGGAGCGCTGAGCAGGTTCGCCAGAACGAGGCCAGTGCTCTCATCAAAGGTTTCGGCGCTTCCCAGCCTCTTCACTTCCGAACACATTTTCTCCACCAGAACGGAAAGCACCATCACAGCAGATGGCTTGCTTGGCTTGAGGAAGACATGTATCCTGGATTTTAGCATGGATTCCTGAAAGGATGAAAAATTTCTTCTCTTTAGGGGCCTTGTGGACTCAGGGTTGTTTCCAAAAAACCTTTCTCCGCGCTTTTAACCCATCACAGAACTTCCCTAACCCAGGAAGTTTCCGATCCTGCTTGGACTTTCCTGAGCAGGCGAGCGCGTTGCCAGGAAGCACTTGCTCGGCAAAACTCAGGAGCGCAAAATTCACCCGCGCCGACTTCAATCCTAGAACCGCAGGAGGGTTTGGGTTGGAAGGGATCATAAAGATCATCTAGTCCCAACCCCAAATTCCCTGGGCAGGGAGACCTCCCACCAGACCGGGTTGCTCAAAGCCCCGCCCGAGCAGGCCTTGAACCCCTCCGGGGAAGGGTTGGATGGCTCCCGCTACGCTGCCAGGGTCGGGCTTATAAAAACGTTGTGACGGCACGGCACGGGGGCCAACAAGGGCTGCACAAACGTCGCCCTCGCCTTGGGGTTTCGTTTTCCTCCGCCAATGACGGAAGTGCGGCAGAGGAGTTATCTTTGTAGACCGCTAAGGAGGTGCCTCCAGAGGAGGAATGTGTAAGGCAGGGAACGTCGGGAGGATGACTCATGAAATCAACTGGCTCGGAAGAGACTTTTCACATCCTTGAGTCCCACCGTCAACCTGCCACTGACAAACCCACCGCTGTACCGCGCCCCTCAGCTCCGCCTCCAGGAGAAAACCCCAGTCACTAACGCCTTTCACGGCACTTCCCAGCGCTGCAGTCAGCAAGGAACGGGCCTGCGGCTCCCGGTGGGATCCCTGCTGCTCCAGCAGCAGTTGGCAAAGCGGGACATAGAGACCTCCAGCAGCTCAAGGAGGGGTGGCAGCGTTCCCACCTTGCTTTTATCGAGGGCCCTGATCCACCGGATGATGTAATTGGTGAAGCAGCTCTCCAGCTCCGTGTTGTAGTTTTTCTCCAGCATCAGGAAAGTCTCACAGAAGTCCATGAGGTGCTTGTCATTAATCTACGGCAAGGAAAAGCTGAAGCTTTAGGGTTCCTTACCAGCCTCCAACACCAAAACGGTGCCGGAGGCAAAACCCAGCCTGGCAAAGACCAGGAGCATCATCCCCCACCGGCTGGAGGGTCTCCGTGACTCACTTTTTTCAGCCATTTCTCAAACGCGTTGCAGATCAAGCGCTGCCACTCCTTGGTCCACCCTGTGCAGAGGATCTCAACCGAAAGCAGCTGCTGCCACATCTAACGGAGCAAGAGCCGAACCGGCCAGCCGACCCTGAGGAACATCCGGATTTCCCAAGGGTGGTGGCTCATGTGCCTCTCTGGGTCTCAGCGCTCACCTCAACTCTCTTCAGGAAGGATTTCTCCTCTGTGGGTGTCTTGTGGAAGCATCTCTCCAGCCACGGCGTGGTGAAACGTGAAAACTCTTGAAACATTCCCGCTGAAGTAAACTGCTGGAATTCCTTGGGAAGCCAAAGAGGAGAGTGAGCCAAAAGCTCTGGACTCTCCTAGGCTACGAGCGGCAGGCTAAGCCCTCCTGGCAGAAGCCCCCGAGCTCGTTCTCACCTCGTTGGCTTGGAGTAAACCCTCTCTGCTGACGAACATCCCCAGTAGCCGCAGCAGGATCGTCACGGAGCTGAACGACACGGGTTTCGTTGGTTCCACCAAGAGATGCTTCAGCAAGACGTACACAAAGTTCAGGCACTGCAAGAGCTCGTCCTCATCCGTGGTCTTCAGCGGCTGCTCTGAAGACCCCAACGGGCGCCTGTGGATGCGGGAAAGGACTGGAAACTTCTTGCCGTTTTGCTTTTCCGGTCGCTGCCTGACCACAGCCACCGTCTGCAAGCGGGAGGCGCGGGCGGGTACAGAGGACACCACTCTGGTGGGTCTCCACGCTCTCCGGCCAGGGTGGAGTTAAAGCCATCCAGAATTAAAGGGCAAATCCTGGCATCCACCCTTTTTCTGCTCGGCCAGGACTCCCTCCAGCCCTCCCCAGACCTTTTCCAGAGGTGTCACAATCCCTCTCTCCTCTTAAGAAGCCCCCCACTCACAAGTCCTGGAACAAGGAGTCCATCCTGCTGGTGACACTTTCCAAAGCCACGTTCAAAGAGTCTTCCTGAAAAAAAAAAAAAAAAAGGACAAAGAGACATTCAGGTCAAAAGCGAGAAGGCCTGAGGAGCTTCCCCACCGAAACACTCAAGTGTGGAGTTTGGTGGCAAGATGGAAAGGATTCCCTTTCTTCCGGTCAATGGGATTGCTCCACTTAAGACCTTCAGCCCTGCTGAAAAGCTCTGTAGGAACCCAGGACACCGTCTGACCCCCACTCTCCCCCCCGGGGCAGAAGGTCTCCCAGCAGCCGGTTGTCCTTACAGGCACTTGGGCCCTGTCTCCGCTGAAGTCCAGGATGCGCTCGCACAAGGTCTGCAAGAGCAGCTGCGGTGGGAGGCGAACGGCGGGCAAAGGCTCCCTGGTGAAGTTCCTCATGGCCACCATCTCCAGCACCTTCTTTGCCAGCGGAGCACAGCTTCCGATGAAGGTCTTGTGAGCGTCTATCATCCTCAGGACTTTCCTAGGAAAGGAGGCCAAGAACACAAGGCGGACACTGGAGGCCCAGGGACTCAACACGTCAAAGCAGGAGTGGTTTTTTGGGAAATTCGTCCACTTTAAGGTCACGAAGACAAAACTCAAGGCTTGGCTTGACCGTGGCAGGAGCGAACCTGAGCCAGCCTCATGAAGCTCAACAAGGCCAAGCACGAGGTCCTGCTCCCGGGCCGGGGCAACAGTTTTTAAACTAAAAGAGGGTGGGTTTGGATGGGTCTTCGGGAAGAAAAGTTGCGGGATGAGGGTGGTGAAACATGGGAATGGGCTGCCCAGGGAAGCTGTGTGCGCCTCATCATTGGCAGAGTTCGGGATCAGGTCAGACGGGGTTTTGAGGGACCTGATCTAGTGGAAGGTGCTAGAATGGGTTGGAAGTGGCCTTCAGAGATCATCTAGGCCAACCTCCCTGCCACGGATAGGGACATTTCCCTCATCCTTGGAAGAGTTCAAGGTCAGGTTGGACAGGGCTTTGGGCAACCTGATCTATCGGAAGATCATAGAAGGGGTTGGGTTGCCTTTGGCTTGGGAAGGACCTTCAAGGATCATCCCTGCTGGGGACGGGGACATATTCCCCGGCGATGGCAGTGGACAAGGCCAGGTCGGATGGGGCTTTGAGCAACCTGATCTGCTGGAAACTCTCCCTGACCACGGCAGAGGGGTCGGACCGAGCTTTGCAGGTCCCTCCCGACCCGTTCTCTCCTCAGAACTGCTCCCACCCGGCTCTCTGGATGAGACCACGTGGCACCTGCTCCCATTCCTTCCCTTGAGGGCCACCAATGCCCCCCGGGGCAGGGGACACGGCATGCCAAGGAGAAGGGGCAGCTCCTTGAGATGCCACCAAACAGAGGGAATGAAAAATGTTTGGAAGAGCAGGAGGGTTTGTTACCCCGATGCTACCTTGGCCTCTCCGACCCACCTTTGCTTGTCTTCATCGTTCCACAGCTTCCTGAAAGCTTCTGGAGGAGGCTCGAATGGGAGAAAAGGGTCCTCCTCCATCTCCTTGATCGCGTAGAGCAGTGGGACCAGCCAGATCCACAAGGTGCCATCAGTGTTTTCAAGACACACTTTCTTCAGAGCCGGGAAGTATTTGCTGGAAAAAAAAAAGTCCAAAAAAGCCCAACTTTCCATAACCAACACAACAAGAGACGGAGCCTTTTCCCACAACCAGTGGTAGGATCCATCCTGCCTGAGAAGAGTTGGGATTGAGACGCCTCCAGGGGGCCACTGGTATCAGTAGATGCTCTTTGAGGTGCCCAGCGTCCCCGCGACGGGCCCCACCAGGCTGGAAGCCACCCCTCCAGTTTTATGCGCCCTCAAAGACCCCTCAGGATAGCCCACGGCACCCAAAAAGACCCGTGGGGACAACCGAGCCGAGCCCTGGACCTCCGAGGCCGCCGTTGCTGTGAGCAAGCGGGTGGAGAAATTGAAATCACCTTTTTCCCCTCAG
The DNA here is from genome assembly GCA_013400135.1 of Rhinoptilus africanus. Classification (NCBI taxonomy): domain Eukaryota; kingdom Metazoa; phylum Chordata; class Aves; order Charadriiformes; family Glareolidae; genus Rhinoptilus; species Rhinoptilus africanus. The sequence continues at coordinate 67,963 of VXBO01000486.1, forward strand.
TTCTTTGTTTTCAAAGCGCTCGGTGACCTCCAGGTGCTTCTCGACCTTGGCGACGGACTTTGGGCTGAGGGGACTGTTGTAGCGCGTCGAGATGCGAAGGGCAAACAGGAGCTTCGGAAGTTTCTGTTCCTCGGTCTTCAGGCGCTCGATGACGTCTTTTATGAAGGCTCTGATATTGTCTCCCACCTGGACAACGAGAATAAGGAGAAGGTCTTTCACCGGGAGGGACGAGAGGGGCTTTTTCTCCCAGAACAGCCTGGTCCAGGGAGGTGGAAGAAGCTGCCGACATGGAGCACCTTGGGGGGAACCTCCCTAGGGAGAACCTATTTATTCCTGGTGCCATGCTTCCATCCGGGAAGGTCCCAGGTTCTAAAGACGCTGGTCAGGAGAAGGCTCTTAGCGTCACATCGGGAAGCCATCGCCCAAAAGGAGGGACATCCTTTTGCCGGCTCAAGAGGTTTGGGCGGACGCTTACCGCTTCCACATCTGGAGCAGAGGGCATCTGGAAGTATTTTCCTTGCTCGGCATCCCCGAGACAGATGGTGACGCTCTCCTTGTACCGGTCCAGTTTTCTTTCTATATCCTCCAGGTAGTCCCAGGAAGTGGCGTGAGAAAGGAAATCACGCAGCAGGTATTCCATCTGCATCCTGCACCTGGGCACCTTCTTCCCAGAAAATAGGTTGGGTAAGGGTTTCCAGACGTTGGCACCGCTGCCAGGGAAACTGCACTCGATTTGTTCAAAGCAGGTCCACGTTCCTGGGGCAAGGGGAAAGGAAGAGCTTGGGAAGAAAAGGGGGTGACACAGCAGAAGGCCGTACCCCCAATTCAGCGAGGCCTGGAGGAGCCGGAGAGGTGGGCAGAGAGGAACCTCATGGAGCTCAACGGAGACTCCTACACCTCGGGAGGAGGAACCCCATGCGCTGGTACGGGTCGGGGGTTGGCCTGCTGGGGAGCAGCTCTGGGGAAAGGGATCTGGGAATCCTGGGGGACACCGGGATGGGCATGAGCCAGCGACGGGCCCTGGTGGCCAAGAGGCCAATGGCATCCTGGGGGGCATCGAGAGGAGCGTGGCCAGCGGGTGGGGGGAGGTCATCCTCCCCCTCTGCTCTGCCCTGGGGAGGGCACATCTGGAGCAATGGATCCAGTTCTGGGCTCCCCGGGACAAGAAGGACAAGGAATTGCTGGAGAGGGGACCATCACCGTTGCCTCCGGTCACGACTTTGGGCTAAATAAGAGCGCTCACCGTCTGCTCGAATCGCGGCTTTGGGCACGTTCACCACCCGATAGAGCAGAGTGTTTCTGTACGGGGAAGTCTCCGGGATGTTGGAGTTCTCCAGAGAAATGTGCTCGAATTCGCACTCTCTCTCTGGGCTGTAGATGTTAACGAGGGCGTATTTATAAAAGATAAGGCCTTGCTGCAGGCGGGAAAGGGGGATCCTGGCGCTGCCCACCATCACTTTCTCTCTGGAAGAGGAAGAGAAGGAGCTGGTTGGCTTGGGGTTGACCTCCATGGCCAACGGTCAAGCCAGCGGTCACATTTTTTCCCATCCAATGAGACGTCGCTGGCCTTCAAAAGGTCAGGGAGAAAGCCACGGCCCGGTTCGTCAGCCAGGGGCCTAATTACATCGGTCTTGCACGGGGCTGAAAGAGCCTGGCCCCAACGCTAATGTCCCCTCTACCGCGGACGGGGAGGCCGGAGGAGCCGCCAAGGAGGGGCCCGACTCCACCAGGACATCTCCTTTCGGGGGTTCACCTCCAACCTCCGTAGGAACCTGCGAGCAAAGTCCTTCCGCCCGGAGCCGGATCTTCTGGAGGAGTCCTAGGATGGAAACACCTCCTGAGAAGAAATTAATCCTTTTTTTTTATTATTATTTTTTACCTTTTCTCCATGTTGGCGAATTCCTCGCAGCAGCCGGGCCCTTTGTAGAAGACAACGCAGATCTTGGCTCGCTCCCTGAGCTTGGAATGTTCCGCCAGCACGGCAACAAACTCCAGGGTCATCATGGCTTCTTGGGGGGGGTGACGCCCGCCAAAGAGATAGGGGTTGGGCTGGCAGCTGTTGGCGGAGAGGTGGTGGGTCCCCTCCGCATCCTCCCGCCACCGTCCCCCTTGCNCCTGTCGAAGACCCCTCGGTTACCTCGAGCTCTTGCTCTACGGGAAGAGGCTGTGGAAGGCCATCCCGGGGGTCCCCCTACGCTGCCCCGGGGGTGGGATTTGAGGAGAGAAGGAACCTAATGATGTCCCAGCGGCACCTCCTCCTTCCCCTGGGGAGCTACTAGCCTTCCAGATCCAACCTCAGACCCTTCCGTGGTGACATCCCGCCCTGCAACAAACCTGCTGGAAGGTCCTGGGCCTTCTCCGAGCTCCGGGTTATCTGCAAGAGAGGAGAAAGCGTCGATTAAGGCCGCCAAAGAAGGTGGCGAGCCAAGGAAAGGTAGGAATTGGGGTGTTTCCAGGGAAAAGGGGGGGCTCCTTGCAGCTTGGGCGTGGTCTTCTGGGAAGAAGAACCCCAACCCACTCTGGGGGTGAGGCCTTCACCATCCTCCCAAGCTCAGCCAGGATTGGGACACGGCCCTGCGGGGGGCAGGGAGCGAGGTCGGCAGGGCGAGGGTGGCTCATTGCATCTTCCTCCCCATCCTCTTCCCTGGGCAGGACCCAGCGGAAGCCCAGGAGGCTTTTGGGGGTGGGGACACCAAGAGCTTCCACCTTCCAACCGGCTCCTATCGCCCAGGGCCTCTCCCGGCACAATCCAGCTCTGTTTGTCCTCAAGAGAACGGGACGGGACTTTGGAAACACCCCCCGTGGTACCTGGGTGGCTGAGGCTCCCCTGGGTTGTCGTCTCCACTCTCCCGACGTGACCTGGGACCTCCCCCTGGAGACGAGAAAAATGGGAAGAGTTGAAGGAACAACAACAACAACCAAAAAAATGCCGTTCGAAAGCCGACGGCTCAAAAGAGCGTAGAGAGAAAGGGGCTTCCTCTGCCCGTGCTCCAAAATCCAGGCCCGTGACGCCGTCCTGGCGCGGAAAACTCAACCCGCGTCCTCCAAGAGCTTTAGCCATGAGCTTCAAAAGCCACCGTGGACCCACTGGAATCTGGAGCTGCTCCCGCGTTCCCAGTGCTCCCGTTGGATGGACGCCAGCGTTCTGGGAGTTCTCCACCTCCACCGAGGCGAGGCAGGGATCCGGGATCTGCTGGAGCTTGAGCTTATCTCCTGGTGGGACCGCGTGAGCCTGGGAAGGAGAAGAACAGAGTCACTGCCGGTGGCTTTTTGGGAGCTTTGGGAGGAACATCGGAGCCGCCTCAGAGCACGCCGTGGCCGTGGCCGGAGCTACGACTCCTTCAAAAGCAGAACTTGGTCAACGTGGAACCTCTTGGGAAAGGCCAAGCCCTCGGAGATGCCGCCACCAGCCCCAAGATTCCCCAGCAGCTCCCAGCGCTCACGCTCACACGCGTGCTGGGCCCCAAAAAACCCCCCGTTTGTGGGCGGAAATTGGGCTTTTTGGTTAAAACTGACCTCACCCACGGAGGAGCCCAACTCGGACAACGACCTGCTCCACCCCCGCCTCGCTCTCCAGAACGAGACCGGGAAAAACGAGGAATCGGGGGAGAGGATTTAGGTTGGGGGTTGGTTTTTTTTTGAGCGGAGGACGTGGCGCGGTGATTCCTGCCGCGTCCTTTGGTTTTCTGGAGTTTCTCTCACTTTTCCCTTCCTTTTTTTTTCCCTCTCGACCGAGGAGTCGCTTTCCCTTTCGCTTTCGTTTTTATACAACAACGAATCCAGCCCCAAAAAAAAAACCACCCAAAAAAAACGGCGGATCTGGAAGCAGCCCGGCCAGGAACAAGAAGTTGCTCAGACCCCCCCAAAATTGGACATTTTTGCTCCTAAAAATTAAAAAAAACCCCAAAAGTTGAGTTCCAGAGGAGTTGGCCACACCCACCTTGTCTCTGCTGAGGGCTTGAGGGGCCCGATCCTGCCTGGAAACTTTGTCTCCCGCCAGCGGATCCGCCGGCTCTACGAAGGAATGAGGAAGAACGTGAGGGTGGATTTTCCCCGATTGGCATCGGTTTTCCCGGATTTACCTGGATTCTCCGGGATTCCCCTCAGGATCCGTACCTGGTTCGTCACAGAGGATCCCCCAGGCGTCATCGTCGGGGTGGGACGCGCAGTGGCCTGTCGCATCCGCCGGGATGGCACCCGCGTCCCGGTGTCCCCCCGCGGGAAGGGCAGGGGGGGCCTGGGGTGACGTCACCGGGGGG
>VXBO01000487.1:0-14364 GCA_013400135.1 Rhinoptilus africanus
CAATTTAACTGAAGTTCAAATAAAAAATACCCAACAATAATAAACAATTTTACCTTCATATGTTTTTTAACTACTGAGTCCATCGGCCATTTTAAATTGTATATAATCTATCGTGACACAAGCCCAAATTTGAGACCATTCTGTAATCACTTTAATAATAATGAACATGTACACAGAAATTTTGAGACTAAAAGCTAAAAGGACTTTAAAATGGAAGAAAATTGCACCAATGAATAAAGTTATCAGAACTTCAATGATCTTTGTTTTCTTACAAATTAAATAGAGTTTTAGACAAATATTTCTTTAAATAGTACAATAGAAGTTTAAAAAAATGAAAGTATTTGTCCACAGGCAAATGACAACAATACATTTTGTGAATTTTGTTTTTTTTTTCTTTTTAAACATTATATAGGGAAAGCTGTATTACAATTTTTAGCAGAATTATAGTTTTAAAATATCATTCATTTAAAATATGCATTCTGAGCAGTATATTGTCATATATTGACAGCATCAAATTTTAAATCAATTGTTTCAAAGTTCCTTGAAATATGGGAATGCACTTCAGAAGTGATATCTATATAAATTCACGAGATTACACACAGTGTAACTCCAGCAGTTCACCAAACCAAAGAACAAGCTAAATTGCATTAAATTATATGGCCATGGCTGAATACATGGATGATGCAAATAAATAATCCAAATACTATTTAATTCAAATAAAATAATAAAATGCATTAAAAGTATTATTTTGTTCTCTTTCCAGCCAGGAAAGATCTGCTATTTGCATTTCTAGATTGTTTATTTGTAAAGACTCAAATTAAAAAAAAAATAAAAAAGCACTAAACACAGGAGTATGCTGATGCTGAGCACAGCGCTATTTCAGATTCCTCTATCTGTCGTATCTGTTTCCTGGATAGAAGGACTGGTCATGATGTTTTTGAAGTGGGTTTTCCCAAGATATTAACACTCATTATTACCTAGTACAAAATTAAAACATTATGGTGAAGAGAAAGTTGTAGTCAAGTCAGTTTTGCAGGAAGATATGTGAATGTAAAAGAAGGTAGAAAACAAGGGAGTTGATCTGGTGAAAGAAATGTGAGATTAGCCTAAAAAAAATCAGAGAACTGGTGACAATACTGTCTGTACAATACTGGGACCAGAACTAACTGAGGAGAGTGCGACAAAGGAAGAAAATCATGAAGAAACCACCAAGGAAGAAAACAAAGAAAACAGAAAGAAAAAAACCTCAAACCCTTTTTCTTTTTTCTGATTATTTTTCGGTATTTTCTAGAACATTAATGTCAGTAACTAAGAAGCAGAATGGTGTTAAAAAGAAAGACTACAGGGTTAAACAACCTTACAATTGACTCATTTTCTGGTTGTCTGATGATGCACATATAAGACATGCATATTGCACACAGAGTCTACATGAATAACCATTTATTTAAAAATCTTCCCTTTAAGAATGATGTTTCTCTCACATTTTACAGTATGTTTTTAACAGTTTTCTGTAGGTTTGTTACCTGCCTAGAATTCTGTCTGTGATTTCAAAGTCAACTTTACGGAGCCTAAACATTTTTCAGTAGGTCCCCAGTAACTGAGAAATCATTCAGGCCACATTTATTTCATCATACAGACCCTTCCCTACCACGAAGAGAAGGAAATGGATACCTCCGGCAGACAAGAATTTTGCTGCCATATAATTGACTCCATGGAAAGTTTATTCAATACGACGAACTCATTCAAAATGAAATTTGGAACATGAGCTATCAGTGAAATGTGAAATATTGATATCGAAGTGAGCTAAAAGCAGATATCATTTTCCTACTATGACAGAGGTTATAACACAAAAGGGCTTTAAATGGACCTCAAATTCTATTTTATATATATCAATTTCATTATAAAATGATAATGCAGAATATGGTATAAATTAGAAGTGGTCATTTTCATTGCTATTTTCACCCTCATTCTTTCTCTTAATTGTATGTATGTGTTTAAGAGTTACTTTTATTGTTTTTTTAAGTAAAGACACAGGTGCTACAGGCTATTATAAATCTGTTTGGGAGAATTTATCAGTAACAAGATAAGTGCAGACTGATTTTCAGCTACATTATTTTGAAAGGGTTTTTTTCTTCAAAAAAACCCAGCCAAATAACTTAAAGAGCTTTACCTGACAAGTCCTAATTAAATCCAAGAATCTCTGTTTCCTTAGTAACCACTCATAGCATCACTTGCATTCAGGAGAGAGGAGCAGGTGCAAGAAACCATAAAAATGAAAAAATCTTATTTTGCCAATTACTCATGGAAATATTAGATTGAAGTATTTAATACTGGCTTACTACTAATTTCAGTGCTTTCTGAGTACAATCTATGAATCTTTTAAGTAAATATACACTACTGGAAGTCAATTCAATAATTTTTTTCTTTGGTATTCCACATTCTTGTCTTATAGGATAGTGTACTTGCATACATTCTTGTGGTTTGATACAATTGCATGGTTCAGGGTCGAGTACATACTCCTACTGTTATTCTAATATTCTTCATGAGCTTTTTTTTGTCTCATATTTTTGAGACTTGTAGACTGTTATATGAAAGTATGTAGTGCTGTAGAAACTCAGTAGACAGCAATTACATGACCTTTACACAGCAAAATAATTAGAGAGTAAAACAAAATTATGAAGTCACAGTGAATTAAAAATGGAAATCTGTGAGGCAGGACCATCTATATTACAACAGCAGGATATTCAGCATGTTTTATTTCACATTTACACTGAAAGTAGTTTTTATAGGAATAATTTATCTTGATTTAATACCTTCTGCCAGTATGAAGTCAGTTTACATCAAAAGAATGTTTTAAAAAATAGGGTTGCTCAGCAGGGTCAACTGGATGAGGATAAAAGAGTGAAGTTATCTACTCCTTCAGCAACTTGGCTTGAGGAATGAATATGACCCAAACATAAAGACAATCAGACTTAGATAAGGCCTTTAACCAGAAATGATAGCTCTCTGGCCTTAGATTCTTAAATGACACAGTCACCTTGCAATTTTCACCTCCTATCCTCACTTTTATGTCCCAAGTTATTTTCCACAAAATGGACCTTTGGTCAGCACAAGAACTTTAACAAGCCACTTTACAATGGTAAGATTTTGAAATGCAGGTGTGCTTGTGTAATGTGGCTAAACATCTCTTTTAAAACCTTAATAGAGCAGTGTCCATTTCGCACATAAATGATGGCTTGGTAACAGTCAGTCATCCCTGTTTTAAACCCATCGTATTTTTTTTAAATGACTTCTCCTTAAAATCCTACCACTTGTGATAATTACCCCAAAAAACCCTATTATTAAAAAAAATATTAAACTAATAAGCAAAGGAAAAGGAAAAATAGTATAAAAGACAGATTATCCCAGGATACTTTTGTTTGACTATTATCAATTCTTACAGCCCATCCTGTATCCATTTTCCTCTCTTGGTATATCAGCTATATTTCAATATTTAATGAAGGCATCCAGCCTCAAAAGGTGAAAGACATTCTCCTTCATAAGAAGGAACAAAAAAAAAAGAAATTTGTTCAGGTATTACCAAATCAAGTCATTAGAAGATTTTGGTGTCTTTGTCCTGTCTGCACATATCTTAATGAAATACTTTATTGATGCTCATCCTAAATCTCACCTTTTATGCTTGACCAAATTCTTGGCATTAAACCTTCCTTGCGGCTTAAAATTCTACCTTTGAAAATCCTTGTAAGTATTTAGTCCTCAGAGTGAGAAGGTGCCAGCATGCTGCTTAAGCCTGTGACTCCTTAGCATTATTTTTAAATCCCATAGAGAAAGCCCCTGTCCCTATATCACTGAGCAGCCACATTTACCTGATGACTCAGGATATGCAATTATCAAGTTCAGTTACCCTATTTGACCTGTGACGAATTAAACCCACATTTCAAGCATCCTAGAACAGTAACTGAGTTATTGATGTGTGGGGCATTCTTACCCTGGCTTGTTGAAACCATTTCATTGGGTAGAAAATAATTACACATTTACTGAGCCAAAGTTCAAGAATAAGAATTTCTTTTCAACAGCTTCTTAGAACATTCATATGGGCAGCAGAGTCCTGATCTTCATTTTCTTTTCCAATAACTGCTGCGGTGTTTTAATTTATTTCTCCATCCTGGTAGAAACTGGAATTCATAATGGTCTCTTCCTGTGTAGCTGTCCCAGTCATTAGATTTGACACTTAACTTTGCTCCAAAGTAATGTACATTCACTAGTGTAAGAAATTAAACGGAACAAAAAAAATCCTAGATTATTCCCACATGCTGCTTTTAATCTCTAAACACAGAGATATAAATTCCTTTCCCAAAAGCAGCTAACCTCTACTCTGCTTTGAAAAGAAATATCAAACCCTATATTTCAGGAAAGGATTCAAATTCAAATCATGGGAGAACATAACTTTCACTGAAATTGCTGAAAAGAGATTGTTTCGTACTGTTTACCACCAACATCCACATATTTCTACCATCCACCTGATAGTGTATGACTGGAAATCAACAGGGGTCTACTTTTTTTTTATTATTATTATTTTAACCTTTATTTGCTTTATTTACTAGTTTTGTACCAGCAGTACAGTTGCTTTGGGAATGAAACTTACGTGTTCATTGTAAAAACTTTAATAGAAAAATCACATTTTATAATGCATTAAAAAATACTTATTTTTTCATTAAATATTATGTGTTGCATTTTTAGTAGACTGACAAAAACTTCTAATTTGTACCACTTAAAAAATAGCCAGAAGGCATTGGAAAAAGTATAGTAGAACTGGATTGTACCCAGAAAAAAAAAAAAACAGGTCAGACTAATTAAATGTGTTCATTAGGCACATGTTACTTTAATTAGGTTGTTAAAAAGAATAGGAAAAAAAACAGATTTTTTTTTTTATTTTACAGTTTAATTACAGGCAGTTCTGTGTTGTTTTTCTGATTTATTTATTATTATTTTCATACACTTTTGCAACATATTTTTGCTACATTGACAATGACTAAATCATTTTTTCACTTGAAAAGATAAAATACAAAGTACAGTATGAGTAGTGACTGTTAGAAATGGTATACCATTATGTACATAGGTCACCTCAAATTCATAGAGCTCTTGGTAAAAATAGAACACTTTGATCACCCATATACAAGAACTTACATAAAACACATAACTTACTCATTTCTAAATTTAGTAACTATGTTCTAAAGTTTTCCTCTATCCAGTGATTCATTCAGAATGTTAAGTTTGAGACATCAGAGACAATATATCAACTTCCAAAGAAACTTTTAGGACTAACCAAAGTACAAGATGTGATACACACAAATTACAGGGCCAACCACAACTCAAGAGGTTCCAGGATCACTGTACTTCAAGAAAGAAAGCTATATGTAACACTCAAAAACCCAGAAAAATAGCAGAGACCTCTACCTAATATTTCATGCTATCCAAAGAAGAAAAGGAAAAATAATGTTTATTTTCTAAGACAAAGAATATAAATAACAACCCCTCTTTTTCTTTCATGTAACAAGTCTACTTCAGACAAACTTATTCCTACTGTCTCTGCATACCTTTGTGAAATAAGCCCTCATGCATTATTTCTTCAAATATAATTTATCCCTCAATTCAACCAACTGACTTTGATGTCAATGGCCTAAAAGTGTCCATTTTCATCCAGTTAACCTCAAAAGAATCACAGTCTGCAGAAGAATGAGAATTGCACAATAAAATCCAGATCACCTTTGTCATGGTTAATACCAACTAGGAGCTAGGACCACACAGCTGCTTGTTCACTCCCCCAGTTGAGACGGAGGAGAGAATCAGAAAAGTAAAACTGAGAAAAAACTTGTGGGTTGAGATAAAGACAGTTTAATAGGTAGAACAAAAGCTGCACACACAAGCAAAGCAAATACAGGAATTCATTCCCTGCTTCCCATCAACAGACAGGTGTTCAACCACCTCCAGGAAAGCAGGACTCCATCAAACATAACAGTCACTTGGGAGGACAAACACCATAACTCTGTCCTCCCTCTTCCTTCTTCTTCACCAAGCTTTATATGCTGAGCATGATGTCACATGGTATAGAATATCCATTTGGTCAGTTGGGGCCAGCTGTCCTGGCTGTGTTTCCTCCCAACTTCCCGTTGGGAAGCCCAATGTTGGGAAGCTGGGAACCCCAGCATAGTTTTTGATGGGGTGGTGTGAGAAGCAGAAAAGGCCTTGATTTCTTAGCAACAACCAAACCCACCAGTGTGCTATCACACTATTTCCATCCCAAATCCAAAACACAGCACTACACCAGCTGCTAGCGAGACAGCTTACTCGATCCCAGCTGAAACCATGACAACCTTACAGACTACGGGTAGATCCAAGCTTTTGCCTTCAATGTGTCACACTTGAATGCCCACTCAGAGATTACATATAGGGCCATTATTCTTGATTTGTTAATTTCCTCCAAAACCTCCTTGAAGTATTGTGAAGCAGAAGTTCTCAGTTGTGCTCGTTCCTTTAGTATATGGGAACAGTATCATAATTTGTAGGGGATGAACATTAGATTCCTTACTGGATTTAGCTAATTAAGTCATTGAATAATTAAATCAGTTTAACATCAACATTAACTATGCAGGAGGTGCATCCTTAGCTACAATATCCTAAACATCTGAGCACTTTTAATTGAATAATAAATTAATAATTTTACAGGAAAGGTGTTTCTGTTTTTCCTCAAAAGTATTTATTTTCTTCAAAAGCTAGCTGAAAAAGTCTTGGAATTGAAGCAAGTTTTATTTTCAAGGAAATTATTTCCTAGTCTTATGTGAAATCCTTAGGAGAACAGGTATTGCTTTAAGCATTTTGAATTTTGATAGTGAAAATGTCTAGTCTCTAAATCTCTTGTTTACATGTCCTGAATGGTGATAAATTCAATATAATCTAAGACACGTGAGCACTAAATCCTTAATTTGTTTAGTAGAGATAAGTTTCAAATATCTGATTAGTGTATTTTTGATTATTCTACCAATTCTTTTTATCCCTATGATTCCTGCTGATTGCACTCACTTAAGGGTAGTAATTGACAAACTAATTAAACTGGTGCTCTTAATATTTAAGTATTAGTTAAATTGCTTAATATTTGTACTTAAATATTAAAAAATTGCAAATGCTATAAAGGTTCAGCTACTAGGTCTAATCATGCCATTCAACCGCTCACTAGACTTTGGGAAAATGGAACAATCAATCTGTAATAATTAAATATATTACAATTATTTAAGACACTTAAAAACAGACGAAAAAACAACAGTAAAAACAACAAAAAAACCCAGCTGAAAACATTTACTTTGGGAGTGGAAAATGTAAGACCCAAATTTGTTCACAGTGTAGATCGAAGGGAAAACTCATAAATTAATTGAGTTTATCTGCTGGCTCTGATATGTATCAAAGTGAAGTAATTAATGTAAAATGCTGTCCAGGATTCAGCTGGGATAGAGTTAATTTTCTTTCTAGTGGCTGCTGTGTTTCAGATTTGTTATGAAAGGCTCGATAAGTCGATAATGCATATTTTTTTCGTTTTTGCCAGGTTATGTTTATATTAGTCAAGGACTTTTTTCAGCTTCCCATAGATGCTGAGAGGGAGCATAGACAGGACAATCTGGCCAACAGAATATTCCATACCGCAGACATCATGCTCAGCATATAAATGGGGGTTGACAGGGGGGACAGGAATCCACAATCACTGCTCAGGTCAGGCTGGTCAATCAGTCATTGGATAGTGAGAGCAACTTATATTGTATTACTTTATTTTGCATATTCTTTTACCATTGTTATTGTTGTTATTTTACTTTTCCATTATTATCCTGTTAAACTGTCGTTATCTCAACTTGCAATGGTATTTTCCCTTTCCCCTCCTTTTCTCCCTTCTCCCCATCCTTTTGAGGGGAGGAGTAGAAGTGAGCAAGCAACCATGTGGTCCTAGTTGCTGGCTGAGATTAAACCATGAAGCATTGAAAAAGCTCCAACCAACTTCTTTGATATTAGACACCTAGCAAGAATGAATGTCTTAATTATATATGCTTTGCAGTATCATAGCGGGGGAAAAAAAAAGTACTTGGAAGAAGTAAGGCATTAAGTTGGATATAGAAACCCCTCAACAGCTTCTGTATCTTGTTACTTAAATGCTTACATTAGTTAAAACTGGGAACATATCACAGCTTCTTCTTTGGTTTTGAGTTAAGAATTGTGTTCCATACACCCTGTAAGAAAATGGGAGGGATGGAGGTTTCCAATGACATCAATGGGGTTAATAAAACCAGAAAATATTATTTCCCCCAACAAAATCAACATAATTTATCTTTAGAGCATCACAAGCACAAAAGTACTTCTACAAAACGTTATCATTTAGGTATTTCTGCACCACCTGCAAAGAATGCTAGAAGGGTCTTTGATGGCATTTTCAAAGTATTTGTACTAAATCCTCCTGGGAAAAAAAAACCCAAAACACCTGATTCTATTTCACATATATCCATATTTTTATATTTACCTCTGTCATATTATATGGTCTATGTCCAGTCTAACAAAGAGTCTGGTAAATCTACAACACAAAATAACTCTAAAGAAAGTTCTGATCCAGACTCAAAGACCCGTGAGTCTGAATCATTGACATTAAAGTTTAATCAGTGCACAGTCATTCACTGCATATAACCAGTTATTACACTAATTTTGGACTGACTTACACACACTGTTTCATTAAAAGGTAATTTAGTGTCCCAGAATAAAAGGCAAAGCAGCCCTGCCTAGATAATTTTGTGTGCCTAATGGTCTTGAGAGCTATAAGAGCCCTTATCTGTGAAGCACATTAGAAGTGCACAATCTAAAGCTTTTTACTGAAGTTTCTGGGGCCATTAGAGTTCTGCTTCAGCACCAGATCCACCTCCTCATGCATGGCTCCTGTGGCTGCACTTCAGAGGATCAGGAATGAAAGGGGCTCAGCCAGCCAGTTGCTAAAGGACAGTATGTCCTGGGTCTTTCCTACCTTACAAAAGCTGAGTAGCTGGTCTGCAAATATCAAGAGGACTTTGCACTGCATAAAGTGAATACATTCTCATTCTGCATGCTATTTCATCCCTTTAAGGACACACATAATATCTGGAGATTCCCTGACTCCTAAGACATTGCTATGCTGAGCATGTCCAGATGTCCCTCGGTGTTTACAGTTTTGCACCTGTCTCTTCTATAAATCCAGTTAAAGTGAATAAAACAGTTTTTCATCAAGCAGAGTTGCTTGAGGCAATCTGATGTGTTCTGAACAGATGTAGAAGATCAGGTTTTCTGTTAAAACAGACTGCAAGGATTTTTAGAGGTAATGAATGAGGGCTCGATTATTTTCTTTTCCTGAGATTATGCAGACTTCCCACGCTTCCTAGTAAGTCCCCTAACACTCCAGGATGATGTGCTGTACATGGATATTGCTAGGAGCCAGGGCTACCAGTAAGAATTTCAGACTCTTCACAATGCATAAATAAAGACTAACTGAAACAAAAAGAGCATGTTTATTATCATGCTTCTCCATCCTACTGATTAAGATGCTCACCCAGGCTGTTCTAGTACCTGAGCCAATTAATGTTTCAGTTTTTATATTAAATAGTAGCTGTTCAGGGAAACAAAATAAAAATTGAAACAGAATTTAGCACGTTATTTTATTTCTCTCTCTCATGCCATATGCCTTTTCTCTCTCATGCTTTCCTTCCCTCTTAAAAACAAACCTATAATTAACTACACAAATAAAATGGCTTTAGCTGGAGTATGTAACCTATCAGGGACACTGAGGACCTGATGGTAAAGGTCCTAGCAGGATTCTGATGGCTAAAAGATGAAAGTTTTTAACAGTTTAAAAATATTCAGTGGGAAAATTGCATGTTATGTGAGAGCAGTATGTCCTGAACTGTGGGATAAGAAGAAAGTCTGCACTTCACATCTCTGGCTACCATTTGATAGTTGGAGACACTGATTTCCTTTTGGGTGGTGATGGATATTGGAGCTATGAATTCCATGTGAACGAAAATGCTTTAGTTTAAGAAAAGGCTAGGTCCTATCTACAGCATTTCTTGTTGACTAACCCCTGAAAGTGACTGTTTTAATTAATTAATCCTGTATTACAAAATCCACACACAGAATCACATATGCAAATATATAATAAAGTGTATTTTGTTATACTGTTGTAAAAGACTTTTATGAAAAAAAATCACATTTGACTCAATCATTTTCCATAATTTACATTTATTTTGGTGAACGTTGTAATCTTCATCCAGCTATCATCCACTTTTCATCACACTAAGTTCTTTTTAAATAACTTCAGAACATGTGCAGTTAGCAGGAGAAGATAGAAAATCATATAATACTTCTTAGGGTGCTGATTTAGCTTGAGGTTGGAGAGAAAGATTTGGTGCCAATTTTGCCATGCAATTAAACAATGGCAAAAGTGTTGGGGCTAGAAAACAGCAATGTGATATTGAAAAGAGCTGAAAGAGCTGAATCTGTAGATCTATAGCACCTGAAAGTTTATAACGACTTTTATAATTACTGTGGTTGATGGATTTCTTCTTGAAGTTTTTGAGTATCAGCTAGAGCTTCTGTACGTCTTCCTGGAAAAAGTCCCAGTGACACTTGTATGTGAGAGTTTATTTCTAGTGCTTGCAGTTTAGATGGGTAGAGGAAATGATGCACAGTCCTAAACTCCCCTCACTGGACGACTGCCACATTTTATGTGAGAATTTCTGTATTTCCTAAAACAGACACCTGAACACACGTAATTCTTGTAAAAACTAATTACTTTGTAGATTAGTCAAAATGTCTTTTCTCATATGTGACAGGTGAAACGAGCAACTCCAAGAGAATTATAAAAGAAAAAAAAAAAGAAGAAAAAGAATCCTTTTTGCTGAGCTCAAGATAAACTATTTATCACACTCACCGAACTGCATACTACAGTTCTTGTGAAAGCTGCCCAAGTCATACTGAGAATTTTGGTTCACAGATGCTACCCTGCCAATACTTCTTATGCCAAATTGGCTGTTGAAGTACTGTCCAAGCTGGTGTCTGCAATTTATGAAGCTGAAGGACTGTTAAACTCTATCATGGACAATAGAAGTATTATCCACAATCCCCTGTTCATCAGCATGAGGTGGAGACTGCTGTACCTACATCTGATGGCTAAAATGTCACCTGTACAGACAGAATTTATTTTTTTTTAAGTCTGGAAGATTTTAATCTATAGTGATCCTCTGAAAATAGTCACATCATATGATTTATTTTGTATCTATTACAATAGTACATGCTTATAAAAAGAATACCGTAATTAAACTTTTCTGAAATATCTGTAACCTATGTTACTAAAATAATATTAGTGTGTTCAAATAACTCATTTAGCAGGCAAATGTATTAATTTTTTTCTGGACTGGGATATATCAATACCCTTAAGGACTTACAAATTAATTCTAATTAACAGAAGAACAAAAGTAAGTGTAATTACAAGCAGTAAAATGGTATTATACAGGAGTTCAAAGCTTGCATTCATTTAATTGACTTTAAATTATTCCTATAACCTTCTTGCTATAGGGATTTATATGTCTGATTTTAAATTAAAAAGTAATTAAAACACTTATCTAGTATCTGCACATTACTTTGGTTTTAGAGAATACAAAATATAAAGCTGAAACTATAGAACTTAGAAGGGGGTTCATGCCTTAGCACTGAGGGTAAGCAAGCACTGAGCCAGACACAATGTCCTCAAGAACTCTGTTATTAAAGTAGTTGTTGCTTTCTCCCAGAGCTCTATGTAACTGCATTCATTCTTGGGAACCTTGAAGCTTCTCTCATTTCAGACACTTTTTGTTTAATTGATGCTACATGTTCTATCACTATGCAAATATCAATTTTACTAACACTATTGCTAAATAAGTGACTCCCCATCACTAATTTAAATTCATGAAAGCTTGTTCAGGCCTGTAACTTTTAGGAAGACCTTCCAAGAGCACAATTTTTCCTGTAATTTTTCCAGTCTTACAAGAGACCAACCTCTTTCAGTCCTATAGACCAATACTGCAAAGGCATTGCTAGTAACTGCATGAAGTTCTCCAGCAGAGACACAAAGTGTCAAAAATAGAAATAATATAATAATAAAAAAATAGTCTGTCCCCACATGATAGCTAACACCTTTTTTCAGTATAAATTAGCTGTGTATGCAATAATTATCTCATATAGATAATTACAGCTTTTTCCTACACTTAGGAATTACAGGTTTTTTCCTACACTCCAGACATTCACACAGATGTCTAGAAAGCTTTGCAGTGTAGACATGGCTTATGAAACTTAAAGCTATGCAATACAACACATACGTTTTGCCCTTTCTAACTATTCTAACTCTAGGTCCCTTGCTAGCACATATATAGAAAATAACAGCTTTGACAAGGATATCAAAATTGATTCTGAAAAGTCCTTCAAAAATAGTTTCAGGAAAATCATTTTAGATTCCCATCTAGCCTCTACAGTTCTGAGAAGGAAACAAATAGATAGCCCAGAGACATTGTTTTAGACAACCAGGATACTTTTATTTACCAGAATATTGTTTCTCTGCTGAATGTCTTCATGCATCTCTAATTGGAATTCACTGAAATGAAAGTTATCTAGTTACCCTTAAACAAGACTGTGGAGAGACAGCAGAAGAAATCTGGGTTTTTGTTAATACATTATCCTTTGCAATATGGAAAATAAAATTTTCTAATGTAGTCTTATCATTCATTTATAGCAAAACAATTACATAAAAACTTTTCTAGGTCTATTACTAATGAGAACCAAACCATTTAAAAACAATTCAGTTTTCCAACTCATGCCACTCTTAAAGAAAACAAGGTCTTCTGTATAAATTTTGATGATGCTCATAGTATCATCAGAATGCACAAGGAAGGGTTGATAGTAAACAAAAATCTTTGTATTTATGAAAAATTAAGACACTGGATGGAGAATTAGGCACCTTCTGACGTTTTCTTCTGCAGTCTGATCCCAGTCTGATCCTTCTGATGGGGTGGAAATTCTTGTGCTGTATCTTTTTTTTTTTATATTTTGTTGGTGATATTAAATGTGAAGGCAAACTTCTGAAGAGATATTTTCTCCTCCCTACCTTTTGAACTGTAAAGTGTTATTGCTCACATCAATAAAAGGATGATAGAAGCTTGGATACACCCTGAGGGTAGAACTGTTTAAAACACTTCTTAAGGATTCTTTCTCTATAAAGTGGAATATATGTACTGATGTTGATGTCATGATAGGGTAGTAAGTATATTAAAGAAGAAGTACCAGTAAAGCCTCTTCACTGAAAAGGAAGAAAAAGAAAGTTGGATCCTCTTTAATTCCTGTGATGTTTTGCAATGTCTTTTCTGCCTTATGGAAATACTATCTTCAGAATGAAAGATGAGCTCTATTTTCCACTCTGCTGGTTACTGAACATATTGTTTAATAGGCAGAGCTGTGGTGAGAAGTGTTGTTCAGGACATTCTTGTACATTCTTCTGTAGATGCAGACTCCTCAAAGGAGAAAGAAAATAAAGGAAATTTGTTATTTGTTCTCTAATACACCATTAGAATGTCAGTAAAGAATTATTCTTCTGAAAATCCTGTGAATTCACACAAAGAAGGAATGAGTTTATCTTAATATGTAAAGAGTTTATAGAAGCACACATAAAACTGAATTTTCATTTCTGTCTCCCAGCTACAGAAAACATAGTGGCTTTTTTCCCCTTTTTTCCTTTCTCCCTCTCTCTCTCTCTCCTCCCCCTCCCTTTTCTTGTTCCATTATGGTTATTAGTAGTAATCTGCATCTACAGCTGCAACTGCAAAAAAAGGTGATTTTGCCCCTTACCATAGAGCATTAACCCACATAAGTTATCAGAGATGAAGCTGCATCTTCTTTCAGAGCTCTGAAAGCAGCAGTTGTGGAAAATATATTGCATTCACCCCACTGGGCCTTCAGCCTGCTACATAACTCAATTAAGTAATAGAAATGGAAATTTCTATTTATTGGAATTTTCCTACTCAAGATCAATGCATATATAGCTATAAAATTTCTCAGTTCTCAACAGACTTGAAGTATGAAGATGATCCAAGGGCTGGAGCACATCTCTTATGAAGACAGGCTGAGAGAGTTGGGGTTGTTCCGTCTGGAGAAGAGAAAGCTCTGGGGAGACATTACAGTCGCCTTTCAGTACTCGAAGGGGGCCTACAGGAAAGCTGAGGAGGGGCTTTTTGCAACAGCATGCAGCGATAGGACGAGGGACAATGGTTTTAAACTAGAGCAGGG
>VXBO01000488.1:0-15829 GCA_013400135.1 Rhinoptilus africanus
GGGCAACAAGAAAGGCTTCCATAGGTATGTTGGTGATAAAAGGGAGACTAGGGGAAATGTGGGTCCTTTCTGGAAGGAAATGGAAGACCTGGTCACCCAGGAAATGGACAAGGCTGAGGTACTCAACGACTTTTTTGCCCCGGTCTCCACTGGCAAGGGCTCTAGCTACACTGCCCAAGTCCCAGAAGGCAAAGGCAGGGACCAGGAGAATGAGGAACCTCCCACTGTAGAAGAAGACCAGGTTTGAGCCCATCTGAGGAATGTGAAGGTGCACAAGTCCATGGGACCCAGTGAGATTCATCCTCAGATCCTGTGGGAACTGCTGGATGAAGTGACTATCCACCATATTTGAGAAGTAGTGGCAGGGTGGAGTTCCCACCAAGTGGAAAAGGGGAAACCTAACACCCATTTTTAAAAAATGGAAAAAGGAAGACCTGGGCACCTACAGGCCAGTCAGTCTCACCCCTGTGCTGGGCAAGATCATGGATCAGATGCTCCTGGAAACTCCGCTAAGGCATATGTAAAATGAGGAGGCGATTGGTGACAGCCAACATGGCTTCACTAAGGGCAAATCGGGCCTGAAAAATTTGGTGCCCTTCTATGATGATGTTGCAGCATTGGTGGATAAGGGAAGAGCAACTGACATAATCTACCTGGACTTATGCAAAGCATTTGATGCTTTCCCACATAGAAACGTAGAATCATAGGATTGGAGGGGACCTCTGGAGATGATCTAGAACAGCTCACCTGCCAGAGGAGGGTCACATAGAGCAGGTTGCACAGGAACCCATCCAGGCGGGTTTTGAATGTCTCCAGAGACGGAGACTCCACCACTTCTCTGGGCATGACATCCTTGTCTCTAAATTTGAGAGAAATTGGCTGGATGGCCGCAGTCAAAGAGTTGCAGTCCATGGTTCAATGTCTAAGTGGTGATCAGGGATGAGAGCCTTTACCCAGGGGTCGGTACTGGCACTGGTGCTGTTTACCGTCTTTGTCAGTGACATGGACAGTGGGATTGAGTGCACCCTCAGCAAGCTTGTGGATGACACCAAGCCGTGTGGTGCACTCGACCTGCTTGAGAGGTGGACCTGTGCCAACTTCATGAAGTTCAACAAGGCTCAGTGGAAGGTCCTGCACGTCAGTCAGGGCCATCCCAAGCATAAATACAGCAGGTCAAGGGAGGTGATTTTGCCCCTCTACTCCACTCTTGCTGAGACTCCACCTGGAGTACTGCACCTAGCTCTGGAGCCCGCATCATAAGAAGGTCATGGACATGTTGGAGCGAGACCAGAGGAGGGCCACGAAGATAATCTGAGGGCTGGAGCACCTCTCAAGACAGGCTAAGAGAGTTGGAGTCTTTCAGTTTGGTGAAAGGAAGTCTCTGGGGAGACTTACAGCAGCCTTCCAGCACCTAAAGGGGGCCTAGAGGAAAGATGTGGGAGGACTCTTTATCAGGGAGTGGAACGATAGGGCAAGGAGTAGGAATTATACATTAAAAAAGTGGATTTAGATTAGATATTAGGAAGAAATTTTTTACTCTGAGGGTGGTGAGACACTGAAACAGGTTGCTCAGGAAGTTGTGGATGCTCTGTCCCTGGAATTGTTCAAGGCCAGGCTGGATGGGCTTTGAATAACCTGGTTTAGTGGGCGTTGTCCCTTCCCATGGCAGGGGTGTTAGAACTAGACGATCTTTAAGATCTCTTCAAACTCTAACCGTTCTATGGCTCCATGATTCTATATTGAAGATCTGGAAGACAATGTAAGAGAAGATAAAAGATGATAGAAAGATGACAGCAAGACATGCCGAAGCATGAGTGCTTTTGGCAGAGACAAAATTACCCACCCTAATGCAATAGCTGATCATATATATTAAGGAGGTATCTCAAGCAAAGCAGCTGAGCACTGATTTCAGGAAGAGAAAGGCTGCAAGTATTTGACCACAAGGATGTGAGAAAACACAGTATTAATGGATAGGTCTATAGCAGTGGATTCACACTTATACTACAATACTCAGTACAGCCTTTGTTCAGAACAACAAGCTTTGACACGGCATATAGTACTAATAAAGGCAAATTAACTCCTTTGCGGACACTGCACTGACTTCAGTCTTTTCACTCTATGCAAACTTGATTAACCACAGTTTCTGGACTGAAAAATGAAAGTCACAGAAGCTAGATTTTAATCACATTAATTATAGTTTCTGTATTTAGCATTTGTATTTATAATTATCATTTAGTTGGATTAACTTACTTTTGATAACAAAAATAATTAAAGTAAAAGACACTATAATAACTGAAAAGTAAAAACATCATAAAAATATCTCCCAGATGGGACTTATCAAGATGAACATCTCAAGATTGGGCCCAAATGTAATTTTTGTATAATTTTAAATTGATTAAAGCAACAAATACAGAACCTAGCATTAAATTTATTCCATTTTACTCATGTTAATCATAATTTACAGTTAATAGCACTACAGCCTTTATTGATAAAAAAAAATGCATATATAATTTATCTTCATCCTAATAGAATCATAATCATGTAGACCTTGTAGATATCAGTAGAAGGTGACTGTTTGTGACATACATTACCTCTGCTATTACTAGTAACACATACCATGCTTCAACAAAGTCAACAGGCACCAATAAATTTAAGTCTCTGAACTGCACTATGTGTGTTAAAATGGTCTAGATTACATTTTGCAGTTTGGTTTAATTTGTATCATGTGTGCTCTTTAGTATGGCATCTTGTGTATGAGTGCCCATAACCTTTAATCTAATTGTCAGCACAACTTTTCTACAAACTGTAGAGCAAAGAAATAGAAGTAGGATCATATCGTTATCCAAAACACTGGGCCACTTTCTTCAAGATCTTTTTCTATTGTTTATTATTACAAAAAGGGAAAAGGAAACAACTATAATTCCACCTAAAAAAAATATTGTAATTCTAATTTTAAATGCAGGTTTTGTAAAAAAATCAAAAAAATGACAATCAGGAGAGCAATTAATACACGCATAATGATTTCCTTTGTGATATTCAAATGTAGTGCTTTTTGTTCTTTTCTCCAGCATTTTGAGTGATCATTGCTAGAGTGGGAGTTTTCTGCTAGAACTGAATTATCTTCTTTTGGAAGAGCATTCTGTTGCAAAAAGAAATTCACAAACCAGAAGTCAAAATCTTCTACAAAATGTGATTGCATCTGCCAAAATGATGCTATTAAGGTCAAGATACTACCCTTTCATGCAATTCAAATAAGTCATCACGATTTCTGTGTTTTACTTTGGTTTATGAAATAAAGTAACATGCTTTCTCTCAAAAATATTTTTGTCACGAATGATGAAAATGTTCCATTAGAAAAAAAAAATCAGACTGGCATATTTTGATAACTCTGAGCTGTTTATTATTGTAAGCAAAATGTTTTTCAATAGCAAGATGTTTTTCAAAATATTAAGATTTCAATTTTTCCATGTTTTATTGTAAACACTTTTTTAAAAAAAAAAAAATAAATGCAATAAAATGTTTTCTATTGATTTTGTTTGTTACTTCTTCTCCAAATCAGCTAGACATATTTGGATGTATTTACACTTCACATTTTTATTCACAACTATTTTGAGAGCTTTTGACGAGCTGCTTCTACAGTCAACTGCGAAGTCATTTCAAGGAGATTAGCTGCAAAACTGGAAGTGAGTCATATTACTTTGACATGCTACATGCTTACAGCTTTCAAATTGTTATTTTTGCATGATACTCACTACATCAATTACCAGCTTCTTCAATGGTAGTATGACAATTTGCATGGGCTCCTCTGCATCCTTTAGGAGATTAAGATTACTGTTTTTTCCCAGGGACAGTTGAATATTTGTAGTTTAACAAAGGGAGCAATTATAAGGCAGTAATAGATGACAAACAACATTGGTTTTGAGCACCACTTGTAAGTGTTTGAAATGTGTTGTCAATTCCTGCTGTTGCCATTGTGTACATCCAAGAGATCAAAATATTGACAGGAATGGTAGAAAGCAACATAACGGAACATACCACAGACAGGTTACTATGTTCTTGCTACAGGTACAAAGTAATTCCTCCTTTTGACAGCAAGTGTATAATAATTTGCTGGAATTTTTGTTCCTCTGGAAATTTGATAATACATTTAGCTTATTAGTCAAAGATATTCGTAGCTCTTTTTTTTCCCTCTTAGACATGATGTAAATTTTTTTTTATAACATGTCCACCTGCACACTAGTTACAAGCTGTACTTGAAATAAAGTAATTCAAACTCAGTTCAAGTGTAGTACATCAATGCTAAGGAGTGGTTTATCTTTACTCACACTTCATTCACAAACTTGTGGTTTTATTTCTCTTCCTCTCATTTCTCCGTATTTTCCCACGACTGTTCATTAGTGATTAATTTTGAAATATTTTAGCAACTCAGTCATCCTACATAACTTAAATTTAAGTGCCCTCACAACTTTTCTACATCCTCTTTTTCCTATAAGATATAAAGTGTGATCTGTTCAATCCCATGTTGGCCAGCAATAACTCTTTCTGTTTCTGTCATTTCTTAATTACTTTTGCCTTAAGTCTTTCACTTATCTGTGATAATATTAAGTAAGGTCTTTCCATCATTGTTAATTGTAAGTGTGACTGTGAATAATTATTTTACAAATTTACAGGATTTATTTCACATCTGCAGAGGAAAGGATATAATTTCTTTTAAAACTACAGTTAGACTTTGTTGTGGTTTTGGCCGAACTGGCCAATCGGAACAACAGATGGTCCTCCCTCCCCTCTCTCCTCAGAGAGGAGAGGAGGAGATAAGAAGATTTACGAGTTTTGAAAAAGAACAAAACTACTTCAATGGAAAAAAATAAATCAGGAAAATAAGAAATAATAATAAGAAAAAAAAAGTATACAATATATATATATATATACAAAACCATATCCAGCTCCCAGGATGACGATCGCATCNCAGACTTTAGTCAGTTAGACAAGGCCCAGCTAAAAAGTAAAACTCCAAATTAGAAAATTGTTTCCATTTTACCTCAAACCAGGACAGACCTTAATTCACAATAAATAATGCAGATGAATAAGAGATGTGGAGCCTTCTTCTGACAGTGGTCATATATGTGGAAAGATCACAAATCCATTTCTCTGAGACTGGCAGAATTATTCCAGATTCAGCCTACTTTTATGAGAATAGAAATAGATACAACTCATAAACAGGAAATTTCCAGTGCGGGGCACTCAATACAGCTCATTGCACCTAGCCAGCGACTGCATATTTTTGGCGCCCCAGGTACATTTGCAGACCATCTGAGTCTGGTTATATTTTTGGCTTCATTTGTGTGTAGTAAGCAAGTACACTACCAAAAAGCAACCTTGATAATTAGTAAAGTCTGTAATAACATCTGGTTACCAGTTGGTAGGCACAACATCACACAGATGTAATTCTGCCTCCTTCTGCTTATAGTATACATCATTAAGAGTGAATCCTACTTATGTCAATCACAGATAAAACACACATACTTAAATTTTTACCTGTTCTAAATGAATTCTAGACATTTGTCTGATTGGCAAATGATATTTCTCCAATGAGAGATTACTATACATATATAATTTAAACTAAGGAAATTAGGACTAATTGCATCCCCGTATACAGCATCTCAGGAGCCATGTGTGAATGCTTGAGCGTGTTGTTTGAAAAATAAGGGCTTCACAAAAAAAAAAAAAGGTAATGCAGGTATCTTCTTCGAAATTCTTCTGTGTAAAAGTGACTTAATACAAGAATTTGAGTACAGAACAAAAGATAGAAAAAGTTGCAGAGCTGGTTATTTAATGATCTACTAGACCTTTGCTATCTAATTGCCATCCATCTGCAGGCCAAGAACTTCTGACTTCTGGCCTTAAGCCAAAGTAACTGCAAAAACAAATCAAGTGGGCAAAATAAAGACTGTACAAGTTATTGTTTTTCTTTAGAATACGAGGAAGTATGGATAAAAGAGCTTATAGTGCTCTAAAATAAAAAGCCTCAAAAGGTCCTATCACCCATGAAGCAGTGAGAAGAAAGCTAAGGAACCTCGGAGAAAAACAAGTATTTAATTGTAATACAGAGTCTGAAGGTGAACAGAGGGCCTGATTACAAAGCAAGGTTTTGAAGAGTGACTTTTGAAAAGTGTAGTGAACAGCTCTGGATGGAAGAGATAGAGAAGTTTATTTAATCCAGAGAAGTTGGTTCTTTCCTGTTTCGAGGAAAAAAGGAGAAAAGACTGCAAAGCGTTTTGTCCTAGAACAAGAAAATTATGAAAGAGAAAAAGAGAAAGATAAAGACTTTTTTATGTGAATAATGGGTTTATTTTCCTGAAAGAGTTAATCTTCTGCAGCTGCCTAGTGAACCAGTTTCTCAGCAGAGATTAATAAAAATAAACATCTCCCAATGTCAAATGAAGAACAGATCTCAACATAGCTACAATTAACTTCATAAAATATTTTAATTGCCTAAAGTCTTAGAGTTTCTAGTCTTTGTTTTTCCTGGTTTTCCTAGTTTTCTTCTGTACGTTTATAAATGAGAAATAGTCCTTGGGAGAAATCGGCATGAGGAATTGGTCATGTAGTGAACTGTTTAGAAAGAACGTTATTGACACATAGGATAGATTGAGATATCTTGTGACACCTGTAGAAAAGGAGTCCATTTGCAATAGGACAAGGGAAGTCTTGGCTTAAAATGGGTCTACTTTTGAGGATAAAATAACTATGGTACTCTATGACCTCTGTTACAAGAATATTTGTATGCTTCATTATTATTATTTACGTTGCCTCTATGAGGCAAGGAACTACTACAAACTACATTTTTCACAAAGGGAACAGAGACACAGCAGGTTTGTAAGCAATTTGCCCACGGTCACACAGGATTTATGTAAGGGAACAGGGAGCTGAACCATTGTTTGCCAATCCAACCCACACTTTAAAAGCACAAGGCCACCTTACCTCTCTAGGCCTCTAGCCAAAACTCAAATTGAACTCCACTGGGGACTTTTTGTAAACTGTTCAGATGAGTATTTCCTTCCAGGTATTCTTTCTTTATAGGCAGTGGGAGGTGGGGAAAAGGTAACAAATAAAATAAAAATAAGACTAAAATGTATTTTAAAAATATGAGTTAAAGGAGCTGTATCAACAGGAGTCGTGGGTACCAAGCTTCCTTAGATTATTAATCCTAATTTAGATTATTAGTCATAATCAAAATTAATCATAATAATCACCATTTTTTATGATATTTCAGATTATATCTTTCAAGAACTAAAAGCTACTGGAAGACAGTATGAAAAACAGAATACTTGGGACTCAGCTTTGGTATACTCCTTGTACATTAAAACCTGTTATGTTACAAACATTATGGTTCTTTGAAGAAAACCAACAAAAACATAATTCTGCAGCTGACATGGTTCCCTCAAAATGGCATTTTTAAGCACTATTTTTTGAACAGTAAGAATGTTTCCTCCAGTTGGGAACACTTGCATGTGGCTGGCAGTGGGTGACAGACAGAAGGGTAGAAAACTTGATTCTTGCTTATCAATCAGACATGCAGATTCTGCTTGGGATCAGAATTTTTTTCTCTTTATCAGGTGTATTATTTTTCTAACACTATTTATGGCCCTAGCTCTAACCACATTCCCAGAAGAAAATAGTTCCAGGAATAATGTTACTACTGGAAGTATTCAGTTCAAATGTACTGCTCCTGGCAAGGCTGTGACAGCATGGTATGAGTATACTTGTGTGTATATATGTCACTGCCTCTGTTTATATAAGAGGATATAATTTTAAGTGTACTCATCTATTAGGAAGGCTGGTAACTTTTATTTCAAAAGCATATACAACTAAAATAAAATCAAGGAATAGAAAATGTGAAATAATTCTATGAATCCAAGTTGTATTTTCTATATGACAAATAACAATTATCAATCTCATGCTAAGTGAGTGTTTATAATTTTAGAAGTCAAAACAATTGAAAAATTGAATCCTTTATCACAAAACTCTACATGACAATTCATCCCTCTCAAGCGTCACAGAGCCCTAAATTCCCCAAACCAATTCATTCTGGAATAATAAAATGAAAAAAGTTCTAAAAATATATAAGTGTCATATTCTCTTCTCAAGTGATTTCACAATCTGAAGCTGCATCTTATATGTCTTTTTTTAAGTTCAACCAACTATTCATGCTATTTTTTTCCATCTATACTCTACATTGAAAAACAATACTGAGAACTAGACTATACAATCCTATCTATTCTAAAAGAAAAATCAATTTAATGGTGACACCATGCTCTTGCTTTGTTCTGAAAAATAAATATTCATTGGAAAATTTATTCTTAGCCCACATATCATATTGCTCAGATCTCTTGGAGGTGTTTTAAGATTAATTCCTTGAAAATGAATCTGTCACAACCTTTTAAAAAAATAGTATTGAAAATCCATTCTTGTCTTAAATTCCTCCTTTGTGGATGGTTTATGGTTTTATTTATTTAAGGTTTCTTCAAAAAATTTCATAAAGCTGAGATGCACCATTTTTAATAATCTCTTCTGTAGACTTTAAATGTATGAGACAGCCACAGTACACCAGAGATAATCCAGTAGATGCTAATTTTTTCAGAAGCATGGTTTTCTTCCATTGTTCTTTAGAAGTGTCTCAAGTGTGCTATGTACACACATGGTCTTCCTTTCAGGAAGAAGATTAGGACTTTTTGTCACAGAATGACTAAACAAGTGACACTGCTCAACTTAGCAAAGTGGTAACAGCAGTAGTAAGCCAGTACTTCAGGAGCCATTGGCAACATCAGGATCATCAGTGTAAGCAAGCTGCTCTCCCAGGCATTTAGTGGTGAGCCATGTAGTAAAGTGCTTCTCCACCCAGGAGATTTCTGTATGCTATTGAGTATCACACTATATCAGGATTTCAAAACGTATGCTCAGACAAAGACCTCATCAAAGCCTGAGCGGGTGATAACCATCAGGAAAGCTTTCCTTTTAACCCCATAGGTAGATCAAAACCATCATAGAAGCGAATAATATTGTCTTGTCATACCTAAGTGTTAATGACCAGGCAAATTTCTTGAAAATACTAGATCTGTTACACCATACTACTATTTGGACTAGCTAAATGCAGGTCTGTTTTCATTGCTTGGTGAGCGTGTGCACGCCTGTGCAAACTAGTTGTGATGTGAACTATTTCTTACCTGGATATGGGTCTTGAGGGACTGTAGGCTAGGGAAGAAAAAAATTTATATAAAAAACTGGGCTTCAAGTTCTTTATTAAAGAAATAAAGAGTTTCAAAACAACATTTTCCATAACACTAATTATAGCATTATACATACAGACTAGGTTTTGCCTTACAATATATACAAGTATGAAAAAAAATTACAAGACTACTTCACACAGCAATCTCTGGTGTGTCCAATAGACAGAGAATTTTCTGTAAGAATGTCTCTCTCCTTTCTCCAGCTTATATCCATATACGCAGGCTTGCTCTTTGATTTAAATCCTTTTTTTTTAAAAAAAAAAGTCAGAATATGGAATTGAACCCCTCATCTTAAGTAGCTGATCAAGAGCAACCAACGTAAAGAGAGTATGCCAGCTCTTACTCACTAGAAATCTGTCATTTTTACATCCTTATTAAAACTAAGCTTAATTAAGATTGAATTTAACACCTGATGAGGAAATCTTCCTCTTCTTCAGCCTTAAAGATAAAATAAACATGTACTTGAATTTTAAAAGTGACTTATTTTTTTGTATTTACCATGAAACAAGGAGGGATGATTTTTGTTTTTATGATTGTCTTTTTTACAACACAAGTAATTAAAAATACTAGCATTGTTTGCTCTCAAATCCTGAACACGAGGATGGGTAAGGAATAGTATATACTTATTAAACAAGGCAGATTTTTCCAATTTCATTTATGGGAAATTATGTTTAGAATTAGCTTCCTGTATTTCAAGGAGGTGCCCTTTTAACTGAGAGACTCACGAGAGAAAAGAGGCCAAGCTAAATAAAAATAACCTCTATTTATGCCCCACTATCTCAAATTTTGGAGACAAATTTTAACGCTCAACTGCCAAATAACACAATGTCTTTTAATGACACTGAACCTACTCAAAACAGTGTTCCCCACATTTCAGACTAAGATTTTCATCCTTTAAAACTGTACAGACAGATATTCAGAATCAAAGCATACTTGCAACTTACCCTAAAGACTTCCTACTGCATTGACAAACCAATGATAAAACCATTCTGTTGGTCCTCAGTTCACTCATCTTGTATCAGAGTAAATCTCCAAGGCACGAAGTGCCCACTAAGAAACTTTACCCTTGCATCAGAAAGGACAACCTGATTGGGATGGTAGGGAGGATAATCAGTCCATGGGGAGTCTCCTGCTCTAAATACAATCTGCCTAGTTCTCAGGAATGGAAAGTACTATAATACTGGATGGGCAAATATTGGTGAATGAAAGACACTGCCCTCTCCTAAAGCTATGCTCTAAGCAAAGTCTGCTTTGAACAGATCATTTCATTCTTACTGTAGTTCAAAACCAAAGACATTAGAGAAGATTTAGTATTTTTTCTTGTTATGTATGCATAGACATATGCATGTCTATGACTGCAAATTGATGAGAATGATTATAACAGAGGTTTCATCAGTGAAGCTATGATCAGTCATTGGAGATAAAAACAATCATTACATTCCATAGATTTTTAAGTCATATCTGACATCTGACTTGTTATAATTTTGTTCTAATAGTAGAGTAGATATACAGGGTCAGAGTAGAAGCAGGGTCACTACAGCAGATCAGGATTCACTTCAGGAGAATAGATGATTACTGGAAGTTCTTCACTATAAATGAATTACTACAGAAAAGTTCATGCTTTGTATCTTTGATTCACTTTTAAACAGTTCCTAGATAAGTAAACAAAATGGCCTAATTATGATTGTATAGCCGAAGTTTTTTCTCTATCAGTTAAACTGAGAAAAAATCCCCGATCATGGTGATGTTCCTTCTGTGATCCTTATGAAAAGAAAACCAGCACCTGAAAAAGCAGGGTATTTAAAGATCATTTCATCCCATAACTGAGGAAGGAAACTGGCATAAGAGGAGCTAGGAAGAATTCATACGTATAGTTCCAAATGTAATTTCTATGTTTTAAATTACACAGAGAGTTAACTTTAGGAAAAGTCAAGTAAAATGCATGCTGATTTCCTGATACTTGGAAATTTTCTATTGTCCTGGTTTGGGGTGAAGCAGAGCCAACTCTCTGTTCAGTGTGAGAGGCTGTTGTTGTTACTTGCTGCTGTGGCAAATGGGGTCAGNATGAAACTCTTTTCCACTACCACAACATGCTTACTTGTATGAAGAACATCAGGCTCATAAATAACTTTTTGTCAATGGCAATTCTGCTGCTGAATTTATTTCGTTGAAAGTTACTTCCTTCATTCCCTTACAAGCCAAAAAATATATACCACATTATCCTTGAAATAAAAGGAACTGATTGAACATAAAGATGGTTCTGAAAAAAACTGACCTCCAGCAGAGCTCATGTAGGTAATAGGATAGAACGAGCAAGTGCTTTTTTCTTTATGTAAGAAAGAATTCATAAATGGGCCACTTGAGAAAGTGAGTAATATTCTTGGGCTGGTATGAGTCCTGTTAACANTTTCCTGATACTTGGAAATTTTCTATTGTCCTGGTTTGGGGTGAAGCAGAGCCAACTCTCTGTTCAGTGTGAGAGGCTGTTGTTGTTACTTGCTGCTGTGGCAAATGGGGTCAGCCGACTCAGGTGTTTACCCTGTGAAGAGGTTGTACCTGTGGGGAGGAGTGGACAGCTCAGGTGACCCAAA
Organism: Rhinoptilus africanus; assembly: GCA_013400135.1. Taxonomy (NCBI): domain Eukaryota; kingdom Metazoa; phylum Chordata; class Aves; order Charadriiformes; family Glareolidae; genus Rhinoptilus; species Rhinoptilus africanus. The sequence continues at coordinate 11,879 of VXBO01000488.1, forward strand.
TTGCCATGCTCAGTATAGAAGCTGAGGGATCAAAATGTCATCTCTTCCCCAGTGGTTCTTCTTCAGTGGCTTGGCTCGGCTCCTTCAATGGCTTTCTATTTTCAGTGACTGACATCTGAGGAGGAACCTGTTAGTTTGTCTACCTTAGATCTTCATCAGCGTGTTCTGGAATACAGTTCCCATCCACCACTGAGTCCAGTCTGGAACTTNAATTCATAAATGGGCTACTTGAGAAAGTGAGTAATATTCTTGGGCTGGTATGAGTCCTGTTAACAATCACTATGAAACAGTAGGCTAGACATAGATGCCCCCGCACTTCAGTGGGAAATGATTGGTGATTCATCTTAGTAAGAGCAGGAGCAAAATTAGAATAGAGTGGGAAAAATCACATAGAATAGTCACTGTCTGGTTCATCCTAATATGCAGCAATATTAAAATATGCTATAGCTGAAGCTCATTTGTTCACATCATCTTACACATGTCATCATCATTATCGATCTTAATAACCACCAGCTCATGCTATTAAACCATAGTGGTACAATAATGTTTGAAGTAATCCTCCCGAGTAGTCTCTCTTTCTGAAGCTACCAGTGAATCTCAGACAGATAAATGTGCACAAGTGTGGTAAATGTTTGGTACTTGTTTGTACTCATTCTAATCTTTTCCCTGCTCGCTGTCCACCCCAAGATATCCTGCAATCCTGCTTGTAGTGTTAGTTATATTTATAGTTTTCTCCTGTAAAATGTATTTTTTCAAAGGAGATCTTTTACAAGAGGGCTTCTATTTCTTATACTTGCATAATATTGTTTGTCCATTTTAATTGATTGAAGATTTGATGTCTTTAGATATTACCTGCACAAAAGCAGTCTAACTCATATTTGCAGTTTTCTCTTGGATATCTGAGTGAACAAAACAGATTGTTATGTAAATTTGAAAGACGCAAGCTGACCATGACAAGAAGATACCTAGAAAAAAAGTCAATTTGCCAAAAACCTCTGCAACACTCTGAAACACTTGTGAAAGGAGATCCATGCGCTTGTGTGTTGTTGACATCTGGAGTAAATGAGCACCTTACGAGCCTCACTAGGTCTGGTATCCTTTCCCATTACCAGCAGATTATGTAAACTATAGACAGTAATTTATTTTCTCACTTAGGCATGTTACTTTTAAATGTATGCAAAGACACCATCTCTGTTTCAGGAAGTCCCTCATGGGACTTGGCATATGCTGAAGAAATATTACTTGTTTTCACCATCTTCCCTAGGCCCTACAGTGTACAAAATACTTGGCTAATGAGCCTTTTGTCTGACCTTGTAAGACCAACCATGTTTGTATTCTTCTATAAATAGTTGAATGACTTAATTGTCCTGCATAAAAATTTGAGGTGGAAGCTTAAATGTTTCCTTTGCATTTGATCAGATGATTTTAAGGTATGACTGGATACAGATACTTGCTTTAGCTGATAAACAGGGGGTTTTTTTGCTCTGGTTCATTTCATTTTGTAGCAGCCTTTTTTGCCTCTTAACAGTGAAAATACAGAACACAGTATGTCATCATAAATGCAAAACTTATGGTTTTATGCATTTCACTAGCAAATTGCATCACACCTTAGATACAAGACACTGATAAGATCACTTACAGCCTATTCTTTATGACACAGTCCTTTAATGGGATAAAACCATTTGAAATGCAATAGAGCTTAGTGCTGTTGATTCACTGTTACTGGGAAGGCTTATGCTAAAGCAAGGGATTAGAAGTCAGATGTTTAAGTCAGGAAAGAAAATATAGCTTTACAAATTTTTATTGAGTACCTTGTAAATTCTGAGACAGAATATCCACTGTGGTTACTTCTTTCATACAAATATATGTGCAAGATACACCAGAGAAAAAAATGGAAAAATATAAATATTTTTTTGAGTACTAGTGCATTGTTGTGTCACATCACAGCAAAGACAGTACTGTTCAAAGATAAATTGCGGGAAAACTGATATTATTTCTTCTTCATCCCCATTGTAGCTTTTGCCCTATGGTTATTACTGTGAATTACAAGTTTTGAGTGAAATCCAATCAGTACAGAAGGCTTTCAAATGGCATTCAAGCTTTTTAATGAACCGATCAGAACGAGTTTAACAAATCCTTCACGTGCACAGAGCTTCTGATTACAATGAAACCATTCCAGCACCTCCCTTGGGTATGACAGAGTCTTTGAGTAACAAAAATTAAACTGCTTGAATACACTGCAGATACAATGGGTTGCTTCAACCACAACTATGTTTGGGCAGTTTCTCTGAGTCAGCCAGAGTAGCACGCTAGCTAGTTAGCTGCTATTTATCTAAAATGACTGTAATTTACCAACCTTACATTTCAAATAGACATCAAACATGTAGGGAGCTGCATAGAGTTATTTCATACCTTGGTGCTCCCTATTTCAGAGCAGACACAGCACACATCCTCCATCCTTCCTGTAAGTGCACATAAGAGGTATTTCTCTGTATTTTACCAGAAAGTTCACAGCTGATGTATTTCACTGAAGTAAAATACCTCTACAAGAGAAACAAGCACTGACTTCTTTGTATTGAGAACAACAAAAAAAAAATAGAAGTGGAAATTTTTGGTTTTGCTATAATGGTGTAGTTATAAAGTAAATCTCATTTTATCGTTTCTTTCTGCATGCCCTTCAAAATTATGTGTGTTCATGAATAAGAGAAGGAGAAGCAAGTATCAATTTTTGTGAAGATCCAGAAAATTTTTCATTTACAGTGATTTTTTTAAGAGGTTTATTTTTCTTGAGAGCAAGGCTAGCTCCTGGATATAACAAGCAGAGAAGAAATTAGGATCTACCCTCTCTGATGCACATCATTTCATGAGGATTATTCACTTTTTCATAGAATCATAGAGTCATTTAGGTTGGAAAAGACCTTTAAAATCACCAAGTGCAATCATAAACCTAACACTGCCAAGTCCACCCCTAAACCATGTTCCCAGGTGCCACATCTACACATCTTATAAATACTATCACTTATAATGATAAAGAGTGCCCAGTTTGGGACTACCTTTCAGGACAAACAGGAAATTTAGCTAGTGCAAATTATAGTTCACACTTTTTTGGTGAAAATATTAATTTGTGTTCTGAAAACTTTACAGACATTCATTTTTATGTCTAGGTTTAATCTGTTAAGACCTGTAAGATCTGTACTGCTACTGAAAAATGATCCTAACTTTAGTAGTTGATACTTTTGGGGACATAGACATGCCACGAATTAAAGCACCGAGGTGGATCACCGTGCTTTAGTCCTAGATCTAGCTACAGGTTAAACTGTATGAGCCAAGAGGACACAGAGGCAGATTCTGAATATGGGCATCAGAACCAGGACAGGTCAATAAAATTTTGACCTCACTTTATTTAAGACAAACCAAAAAACAAGCAAAAAGAAGATTGTTTTCGACAGTTACACACCTAGAAAACATTTAAATGTTTCTTTGGATGCATGATGGGTAATTTCAGCCTTTTAAGAAATGCTGTTCAGAACAGCACCTAGAAAATTAGGAGGTGATCCAACAGTTGAACTATCTGAACTGTCTGAAAATGTCAACTGCCCAGTCCTTCTTATGTTGTTCAGGACTTCTGTTTCCGTAAAGATCCGAAGGTTATGTGGAAAAAAAACCCTAACCAAACCAAAACCAAACAGTCTTTTTTTTTTTTTAACTCAGTAAAGGATTTGATTTTGACCTGGCTGAAAATTTTTAATTCATGTTTCAAATCAAGGTTAAGGTTACTGAGGGGAGGAGATACAGGAATGGCGACAGAGGGGTTGTGTGAGTTTAATCAAAACTGATTTCCCTTCAAGATTTTTTGTGGATTTTCCAGTCTATCCTGGTTTGAGGCAAAACAGAACCAATTTTCTGTTATGTAATTTTACTTTTTAGCTAGGCCTCTTCTAACTGACTAAA
>VXBO01000488.1:19310-31787 GCA_013400135.1 Rhinoptilus africanus
CATAAATGATGCAAAGTGGCCTGGTGAGCACTTCCGCCAGCTCCTTCAGTACCCTTGGGTGGATCCCATCTGGCCCCATAGATTTGTGCACCCCCAGGTGCTGAAGCAGGTCCCTCACCACTTCCCTTTGGATTACAGGGGCTTCATTCTGCTCTACATCCCTGTCTTCTAGCTCAGGGGTCTGGGAACTCAGGGAACAACTGGTCCTACTGCTGAAGACTGAGGCAAAGACAGCATTAAGCACCTCAGCCTTTTCCTCATCCTTGGTCACTATGTTACCGGCCCCATCTATGAGAGGACAGAGATTGTCCTTAGTCCTCTTTTTGTTGCGAATATATTTATAGAAACTTTTTTTGTTGTCCTTGACAACAGAAGCCAGGTTTAGTTCTAGCTGAGCTTTGGCCCTCCTGATTTTTTCCCTACATTGCTTTTGCACAGTAGTCCTAACAGACAGGCAGAGTTGCCAAGCAACAAAACTCCTTCTTTGTCTGTTGGATAACCAGCAAAATATTCACAGTCTGAAAACAGGTCCTGTGTTGAGAAGATAGCAGAGACTTTCCATATTAATCTTAGGTTTCCTTTGCTTCCTTTCCAGTGATTAAAAGAGGGAGATGGGGGTGTGTCAGAAGAAAGAAGTAGGGAGGAAGAGTAAAGAAAAGTCATGGGGGAAGCAAAATAGTCTTTACAGAACTAAAAGGTTTCTAAACATGGGAAATACCAGTAGAACAAAACTTGATCTGAAATGTAAATGTAGTATGTAATGTACAATAATTGTTACAAAGTCATGTAATAATTGTTAATAACCAATAGAAAGACTCCTCTCTTCTCCTGCCAGCAAAATCATATAATGATCTGAAAAATCATTTTTTCTCAAAGACCTAGAGAATACTTATATATATATAATAAGATAATTTTTAAAAAGTGAGTGACGGAAAACTCACTTCATTTTTGAAAACCAGCTCTTTCTACTAATATTATGTGAACTATTCTCTGTAATTTACTGTAGACTTCAGCTTTTATGTCAATTGGCCATATTTGATAAAAAGTGGGATTTCCAAAAGCAAGAAAATCCCAGTATTTAAAATTCAGTATTCAATGTATGCTTCTTTATGCAACTCTGTTTCCTACATTATTCTTTTTAGAGTAATACTGACCAATCCTTCTACAGAATATTTCTGTTTGTTCTCCTTTTGTTGGATTAGACATAGCCCATTCTCTTAAAACAACATGGAAAAGTGCAGATGCTGTTGTCTCCATCCCCTGCTGTTACATGCATTGGCACATCCACTAATTCTTGATTACATAAATTATAAACCCTCCCTGTGAGCTACTGAGCCAGCTTGCAAACTTCCATACTGCTCTCTGAAGTGTACACCTCCTTAGGTACATGCTTCTACAGCATGAGATTTTTACACAGCCAAAATCTAAAAATTAGAATTTTATGTCACCAAATTTAATTCTTTGTGTTCATTTAAACCTCCTTGCATCAAAATTTGTCTATAAAAATAAATTTTATTTCAATAATTAGTGGAATACTTTTGATTAGTTGGGGTTTTCTTTATATTGTAAGTTGATTGTAGATATAGTGGAAAACTAAGACTGACAAATTTCAAATTTTATTTTGGAAGAAAACTGTGTGGTTTTTCTGTCTAAATGAAAACCAGACATAATTTGAGCTATTTTAAACTGAGCTCTTCTAAGACCCCAACAATTTGGTGCTATATTTCTTTTGGAAGTGTGATATAAAAATTATGTCCTGTATTTTCCACTACCTCCGTATACTTCATGAACTATCTTCATTTATCCACCATTCCCCTTTTTAAACTTCATGTGGCAACAATATCTGAAATTGGTTTTAAAATTTCCTTTACTAAGCTCAAATAAAAGTAAATTTTATCTTTTCTGAAATGTAAAAAATTATTTATGTCAATCCAAATGTTGTTTTGAAAAACAAGAATTTGCAATTAAAGATTTTTATTATCTAAACTACTGTCTTCCATTTGTAATCAAAGCTAACTTTTAATCAAAGCTCAATTGAATTTCAATTGCAAAATTATTTTCTCCATAAAACTGTATTATTTAAAGCTGAAACCAGTCCTTTTTAGTTCCAAGCCAAACCAAGGCTTGTTTACCCTCTGTTACCTGAGGGTGAGAAATAAAACTTGTATGTCTTGCATTGCTCGTTTGACAAATTCTGTTAGAATTCTGTTCAAAATCACAATCTAATTAAGGATAGAGAGCACATCATACAAAACACATTCTGGGTTTCAGTGTGAGAAAGCAGAAGACTGCAGCTTATGGGATCCAGTCCAAAACGCCTAACTTTATTTTCAAATTTGATTGGTTTTGCTCTTAACTAAAAAGCCTTATGTGCCTTTTTGAACTACCTATACTAGCTTTGAGTTGAAGCAAACCAACACAAAATCTCTACAGCCAAAGACATATGTCCTATCCTATGTCAGTGATAGGCATTTATGCAACATGCAAAATGTAACCTTTAAGCACATCAGTTTTCTTGAACTAGAAAATTGATAGGCATTCCTCAGAGCAAGCAAGGTAGTATTTGCTTACTGAATTTAGTGGAGTCTGACTTATCCACAGTTGGCCTGTAAATTGCAAGAAAGTACTTCCTCTTTTTGGCTAGCCTCATATTTACAGGGAAGGTAGAGTCTCCACCTACTAGCATCATCTACAGCAGTAATACAGCCTGTAGTAATTAAGCAAGTAAAAAACATATGGTTCTTCAGCTCTTTTCCTGTTTCCCTCTCCCCCTCGGCTTCTTCCTTCTCACCCTAATCAGATAAAGGCTACATACCTCCTTTGTACTACTGTTCTCAACTGTAACTATCATGAATTAGGTGCAATATAGAATACTCTCTTTTCAGTTGTTCTACTGGTGAACCAAATACAGATAGGAGGATTTCCAAATCTCAGAAGTAGTCCTAAAGAGTCCATTCTTGATGTTCATTGTGTTACATTAAGCTCAAGAAAGCTGAAAGTTCTCTTCTTTGGAACTATTTTTAATTAGTTGTTTGATTAAGGACTAAACTAAAACATTGTCTATGTTTTAGTCATAAAGAAAGGATTATCGTATCTGGGGCACAGTGAGAAACATAAGACATGAAACTGAAACAAAAATTCAGAAGGCAAATCGTCTTTTGCTTCATACTAAACTTGTTAGAAGAAATGGTCAAACAACAATATACTATTAAGTTACTACTTTCAGTGAATACAATTTCTCTTATATGAATATATTTTTCTGAAAGTTAGTGACCGCAAAAGCTATGACAACAGTTCTACATACTGAAAAGATCAGCTGGAATTATATAAGATAAATTCTTTTAAGCATATGAAGCTACTGACTTTTAAAGTTTAATTTACTTGTCAAGGAATCCACAATGATTTTGCTTGTATTTATTTTTTGTCATCTGCAATAATTATAATAGATTGGATTCTCTTTGTGGCAGTTCACAGCACTACCTGAGTTTGCAAAAATGAAGACTATGACCTACATCACCTCCAAAAGTCCCAGAAATTTGCTTAGTTCACTGAGTTTTCAATTGTCAAGTTCTCAGACCATTACTCCCTCGGATGTTAGGTACCTGGCATCATCACAGTTCATAAGTTGTGTCTAGGTAGACATCACACCTCGTCTATGCTTGCACTATGCGCACTTCTTCCTTTACAAAAGGAAAAGATATCCCTAATTAGAAGTCGATGATGCAAAACTAACGTTAACATCTGAGACACTTTCATTATGACCATTGCTTCTTTTTATTTCTGTTCCCGAAAGTCATCTAGAAGTTATGTTGAACTTGAGTCTAGAAACAGAATAGCTTATACACTATATAGTTATCCTGGGTTAAAGGCTCACTCAACATCTACATATAATTCTACTAATAATTTTTACGTATTTAATTTATGGCATTTTCTAGAAAGATGATGAGTAAAAAGCAGCTTGGAAGTCCCATAGGACAATCAGTCCCTAGGATGTCATCACTCATGTTAAAGAGTCCATGTGCTGATTTAATCACCTTCTGAATTATAAGACCATTATTCAAGGCTGAAATATTTTATGCTTTGATCTGCAAGACATTTATATGCTGCAGGAATTCTCACATTTTAAATTGACTCTAAAGGAATAATGTCTGAAAAGCATCTGCTGTTTACTTTTGAAAAGAAACCTAACATTGTGTTTACCCACAGATGGGATGGATTGAACACTGTTTTCTACTGCAGCTCTATTACTGCTTTTCAACAGTGAAAACATTTATCTTTGGGAGCAAAATTCTTCCCAGGAAACTAAGAAAGAGGAAACATTGCCAGGAGGATCTCTACTTCAGCCTTGCATGGTTTATAGGCCTTCTAAGGGCCAGCATGATGAGGATGCTGTCTTTACAGAAGTGAGTAGTCAGATGGGAATGAATCCAACACACAGAGTTACAAAAACATTCAACCTAATCTTGCAAACAAAACTTAAACAACAATAATGAAAAAAAATGTATAGGCAGTCCCTATATTTTAGTCTTGTTTTTTCTCAGAAAGCAGTATATTTGATGCACATTGCAAGGCTCTGATCCGCTGATTTCAACAACAGCTGATAGGCTACATAATAAGCCTTCAGCTCATGTTGAAGCAGAGTATTTTTAAGCTTTTTTTTTTTTTTCAGATCAGTGTAAATTTTATCTCACTTTTTTTTTTTCATATTCTTCATCACATTCAGCTCTCTGAAACTAAGGTACCTATTAATTCAGTTTCAAACATGAATTGCAAAGGTGATATAAAGCACTTTTTCCCATACTTATTTTCCCATTTTAGACAAATCTGAGGTATGGAGCCAAAGTCAGACCTAGGTCTCAAAAGAGTACGGCCAGAGTTTTCCTGATGTGGCTGGAACACATCTGGTTCATAAACAAGGTCATCTAAAGGTAACTTAGGCAGTCAGGAATAACTATCTCTGAACTTCACGTCTGGCCACCCAGTATTGTACATAGAGATGAAGTATTTTCTGTGGCTTTGCTGAGTTTCCAGAACCCCACAGTGCAGACGGCTGCTTCAGATAGCTGAAGTACAAGTCAGTATTGCATTTCTGCCAGCCAGGCACTGCTGTGTGCCTGAGGGATTGCCTAGCTACCCCCAGCTGTGCAAATGGATTCAAATGAAAGTGAGAACCTGGCTAACTGTATTATCGTAAAATTGCCATTAAAGAACTATACAATTCTTCATTAAATCCTGGGCTTCCTATTTGTAATTGGAGATCTGTGAGTAAGTAGAATAATTTGAGCATTTGCGGTTAAGTTACTCCAGGTGTTATTAAACTAATATGATGTAACTGACATGTAGCATATTGCTTATTGTCCCCTTGGACCTGCATGAGAAAACATGTTGTATCTCCTGAGGCCAATAAGATGGGGGAAATATTTTAATTAGAAAACAGAACAGTTTTAAGTAGCATTTTAACACCATAATCCAAACCATACTTTTGTATTTTAGGAATAAAATCACTTCCTTGGTGTGAAACAGAAAATCTAATTAGGGTATTTGAACTGTGAAAGTTATGTCAAATACCAAAATTTAAAATAATGCCGACAAATGGGCACCTGAATGAAAGAAACACAGTTCCAGAGAGAAATACTCTTAACGTGGAACAATCAGCCTGTTCACAAAAAGCCTGCCAATGCGCACCTCCATAGATGCACTTCACTGATTAGAAGAAGAACAGGTTTGAAACTGGAGGGAGCTAACAGAACTACTGAATGCTTTGTGCTTACGCTGCAGGATGATGACAATCCAAGGAAATACTGTGCATGCCCTGAAGGAAGCTGTAGTGGATGCAATGCAGTACTGCTGGCATTCCATCCTTGAAGAAGAGCATTACATTTCGAATCACTACTCGTATCAAAATGCAAGAATAATTCTTTAGTCTGTTTCACATCAACAATATCTGACCCAAGGTTGGCTGAAGTTTGAGGAGCTCTGAAAAAGATGTAGGAAGAGAGGCAGTTGCATCAAGAAAAAAAAAAACAACTCAAGGAATCGAACCTGAAAAATCTTCTGCCACAAGTCACTGTAATTAACACATATAACATTTTCTCAAAGTGTAATTATATTGACATACTTCTGAACTTCCAACAGGAATATTTTGGGTTTTCATCATTAATGTTAATTGAAATATTACCATACTACTTTGTAAGCATAAGAAACTAGCATGGTTCTTTGAACAGGGTCCTAAGTTCATGTTCCCTCTATGTCTTCCAAAAAGAATAATAGTGATTTGCTGATGACAAACATGTACGGTACATGCATCCACGTGCAAACAGGCTTTTTTCTGAGAAGAAAATTAATTAATCAGCAAAGGTCTGCAAAAAAATTTCTTGTCATTCTAATTCAGCCACAGTGTAGCAAAAGACAGGCTAGACAAATTACAGCTGTCTCACATACATTCTGGAAGATATGTCAAACTCCTGACTGGCCAGTGCTCCATCTTTTCTAAACAGACTAAATTTGTCCTGAGAGTCTTATGCTAACAATACTGAATGCCAGACAAGCTTCTATTTCCATGGTGAGTATTGTCATGATCACAGACTGAGGTCTGTATGTCAAAACAAAAAATATAAAGTAAAACCTACATTTTACTTCTTTGAATTTAGGAATCACATACGCAGAATCAGAGCAGTACAAATTATATCCTCTATGGATTCAGCATAGACAGGTAGTCACAGGACTGATTAAACACTGCCATGAACTTCCATGATTAAAATATAACCAATTCCAGTCATGTATTGGTAAATCATTACATGCCAACCTACTGGAAGGATTTTAGTGTAAAATAGATGACTTAGCAACAAACTCAGACTTTTTACAGAACATAAAAATAAATTAAGATATCTGCTGTAAATGTGGTCAAAATAATTATGGATGAGAAATGTTGTAACTTCAGACTAGGGAAATTTGTGGAAATGTGTCAGTTTCTATTAAAATGTCATTGCCAAGCCTGGGAATTCAGAGAAGAAAAAGTAAATCCAAACTAGCCTAAACAAAAAAAAACCTGCAAGACTTCTGTAGGCAGCATTTATACATGGAGAAATAAATAACATGAATCCATATTCCTACTTTCACTCAACCAGAATAAGAACTAATTCATTCCCTGAATCCCACATATGTACCAATGTCACCAGCTTATTAGTTATTCTAGGACTTACTTCCCTCCTTCTTAAAGAAAATAAAAATGATGGAGAACAAATAAATAGAAAAAGTGGACTCTTCTGTGCAAACTGGCATAAAGGCAGATTATGAAATCTCATTTTTTGACACAATGGAGTTTCTAAAGCAAAAGACCCTAATCTCTTTTTTTTTCTTCCTAACTCTGTGTAACACAACTGCAGAAGACAAGGAAAGGGTGAAAATCAACAACTAGAAGATTCTACGTAGAGCTGTTGTATTACTTAGCCCAGCATGCATTCCTACACAGTGCACTTAACTGTCTGATCTTTGTTGCAACTTCTTGTCAGTTGTATCCAAGTCTCTACATTCTGGTTTTGGGGTGGTTTTTTTGGTCATAAAAATGAGTATATGAGTTACCTATTTCAAAACAGATTCTAACCTGTTTGGAATACAGATAACTTCCTTTCATGCTTTTATAGGGGCCACAATGTTTTCAGACTGATTTGTGCTTTTGTGAAATGTTGTGGTGCAAGCAAGTAAACAAAATTTAGAGCAAGACCTGACTGGTAGTTTTCCAGTTCTAAACGTGTTGCAAGAAATACAAACCAGTTGACATTTCCTAATAATCCTCCCTCACTCCCTTCCTCCCTCTCTCTCTCCCTCCGCCCCTCCTTCTCTTCCTTCCTTCCTTCCTTCCTTCCTTCCTTCCTTCCTTCCTTCCTGCCTGCCTGCCTGCCTGCCTGCCTGCCTGCCTGCCTCCCTGCCTTTCCGTCCTTCTATTTTTTCCTAAAAATTATCTTTCCTGCTCTCTGTGTTTTTAATTTTGTTGCCTGAATTTTGCTGCCTGACAATGAGAGCTCCTCCAGGAAAAAAGTGCTATGATTTTATTTTCATTATGCCAGCAAGATGACTCTCTTGCTCCATTTGCAACATAGAATCTCCATTTTATTGTTATAATGTAATTATACCTTTCTAATGTAGAAAAAAAGTGTACAGTAATATTTTGATTCAAATGTATAAATTGTTCTGTAGCCAAGACATTAGTGTGAACCTCAACAGAGATTCAGTCTCTTCATTGTTCCTTATTTTTATTGTAGTCTAATTTGCCAAATTATTTTTTATATCAGCATGTTGGTGCCTTTCCAAATCTCAAATATTTGCCATCACATTAAAAAGTGCTAATAGTTTTTCGTACATTTAAAAATAAATGTCTTTAAGGAATTTTTCACCTTGAAGTTTCTGTATGTCAACAGTGCTTCAGAAAATCTGTATTTTCTTACAATGATAAATGCAAAACATTTAATGAGCTTAGAAATAATATTCTGCATTATTTAATAATTAATAAATTCCTAAACATGTACAAAAATAAAACCTATAGTCCCTGCCCCAAAACAATTCCAATATGTTAAGTTGAAGTACAAAACATCGATTTTATAGAATTATTTTAATGGAGAATTAGATTCAATAAAGTATTGGATTACAACTTAAACAATTAACTCCAACTGTGATTTTGAAGATTTCTTTTCAGTTGCTCGCTGCTTTGCTGCCTTTCTCAGATCTACAATCATATTTTTTCTGAAAGTGGCAACTGCAATTTGAAACCATGCACGTGGACAGGAGATATGAACTTCAGCCACCCCATCCCATACAAGAAGTCTATAAGCAACAGAATATTGTAAAAATACAGAAGAAAAAAAGCATCTAATTTCACCTGCTATGTTTTCTAAATAAATGACTGACTCCAACTTAAGTTTTTAAAAGTAAAACCGACAGCTATTTCCCAAAAGGGTTTATGTGTGACATGTGTCCGGTGAGTGTAAAGGGCACAGCTGTCTGTTGTCCCTGATTTGCTAGCTGCCCATATTTCTCTCCATTTGAGGGAACTGTCATCGGAAAATTTAATACGAAGATCAAGAAACTTTCTCAGTAGTAGTAGATATGACTAAGATACCTAAGCTCAAACTGTGCTATTCCATTTCCAGCTTTGATGTGAATTGTCCTCAAGAATTTTCTCTCTCTCTGCATGAAGTCCATAGCAGCATTACAATGAAGGTTCTCCTACATTAGTGCTTGTTTTGGTGCATTGATGAGGGTGTACACTACCAGATCCATCTCCAGGATCTCACAAATTGCTTGTATCAACAGAGAACATAAGCTAGAATAAGGGATGTGTTGAGTCAGCACCAATGAAGCTTAATTCTCCATACTTGGAGAACAAGTTTTAAAATGACAGAACAAGTTTTTAAATGACAGTTAAGTTCTCTCCTACAACAAAGTCAATGGATCAGGATTAGTAATAAACATTCTTTGGAAAAAAAAAACCCTCAATTTGTACGACAACCTTACAACAACCTACAGCACAAGCAAACTCTGACTTCTGTAAACTGTCTCCACCTATGAGCTCCTTCCCTAAGCTGAGTCACGAAGCCCAGCACATACCAAAAGAGCTTGAACTAAGGTCTTTGAAGGCTTCAGCTCTTGTGAACATTTTAGTCACTCACCCTCTAAAAGTGGGACCTTTTTAAGACTTATATAAGTTTTGTATATGAAAAATAAGTCAATGCTTTAGCTAAAGAACAGAAAAGAAAGATGTCATCTCGAAAGCCTCCTGGTATTAGTAACATCTTATTGGCAATGCAGGCAAAATAACGAGACATAGATGGTAAAGAATGTTAGAACAGCTGATGTTCACTGTTAAAGGAGTTTCTTGAATTCCTTTTCCTATTAAATTGTACATGGCTTTATAACAGGTTATTCATTTGCTTCCAAATAAACAACAAATCAGAAACCTTTCCCTTCCAAATTTTGGCCACTTTTCTGAGTTATCATCCATTATGTACACGGATGACCTGAATGATCATCTTTCACTCTGACAAATACGTTCCTAATGCAGTGAATACTGCATTTGTTGGCAAAATAGTTACACTCTGAATCTTCTGTTTTATGAGGATTTTAGGTATATTATTTTCTGATTATGAACATACCTCTGTCATTTAAACTACTATTCCTCTTTTGTTTTCAGTGGAATGCTGTGAAACAAAGAGAGAAAAAAAGAGAAAGCCAGATTAATCTTTAAATCCTATGTTAAGATGAAATGTCAGATTTTAAAGATCTTATGTTGGAAGAGGAAATGAGTTACAATTTGTATCGATATTATGGCAAGGGATAATATTAAAAGTATGTATACTTTTAAACACACACAAATCCATGTATTTAATATACTATTTATCATATACATGCAGGGAGGAAGACTGAAAATATTACCATTTTTCATTTGTATACAGTCCTTCTGCTGTGTATTTTTTCATTGTAAACTTTAAAAGTATGAGATGGACAAAGAGATGTTCAGTTTCTGAGAGCCTCTTTTTCACAGGAAGAGATTAACACAAGGAAGGTGTAGAAATAATTGCAACTATCCCTCTATAGATCCATCCTATCTTGATGTAATCAATAAATGTACAAGTTTACTTCACATAAGCACAGAATTTTATCTCATTGTCTTTCGCTCTCTTTCATCTTTTTTTTTCTGTTTTCTTTCCTTTCCTTCCTGGATGGAGTTTCTTTCTGTGGATTGTATCTCACTGTGTCTTCAACAAGTACCACATTTTTCTGGGCTTCAGGAACTCAAAGAAACATGGTTCATTCTGCTAAGGATTTCCAAGTGAATTTAAAAGAGTTATTTAACCACCATGTTTAAACCCAAACTTAGCATGAGATATAAGTGCTGAATAACTGTCAGATAATACTATTATCTTCATTCATCTGCTAAGTTAAAGGAAGAAAGGAAATGGTAGGTAAAATATGGATAGTACAATAAATGTCTTCCACAAGACATTCTGTACTTTCTTACCTTTTGAACATTTCAATTTTACCTAAAATTTTCTTGTATTGTATTTTGTTCGTTACTCCTATTTGGTTTTTACAAAGTGTAATCCCTACAAAATCTCTGTTTGTTGAACCACAGGGACTGTCACTAAATGCTTGGGCCACTCATCAGTAGGTCTACAGGCATCTGCTATGTTGGCTGGTGAAGTGCAGTCAACAGTGCCTGCCATGCTCCTTCTGTCTGGTCACTTTGTGGCCCTGAAGCTGCATGGGGTACAGGTTCATGAGCCATCCAAGTGATGTTCTTATGACAAGGCTTTATCACATGAGGAGCTGAAAAATCTAAAGTCTGCTGAAAAATCCAAAGCCGTAAATATGAAGAAGTAGCAGATGCTGGGGGGAAAAAAATAGAAGTTTCTGCGGTCAATACCATAAAATTGCCCTGTACCTCAGACAAATGTCTAGCCTACCCCTACCCTGTAATGGACCATTAGCCACCAAAGAGCTATTTCAATTTCTGTCCCACTACTGACCAATTCCTGACCATGGACACCAGGGTGACAAACCACTCCTGATCTATTGCCCTGTATATTTTCTGAGAATCAGAACAACAAGATACCTTTTTTTGATAGATTGCACTATTTGAGAACAACAAAACAAAAACTGAAATGATTACTTTAAATCCAGATCCTGAATAGAAATGTGCCTAAACAGCAGGTGCATTTCTGTCCCTTTTCTTTCAGCTCCTCTCATTGTGATTTCCCTTTATCTCCTGTGCCAATATGACGGCTGCCCTAATTCCCTTTCTTGTCTCAATTTTTTGTCATGCCTCTTCTTGGCGATGCAAATTCTGTCTTCCCATGCTCCACCCAGCAAGCACCTCACTGATCAATAATGAAGCCAGCCCCCTGTACATGAGGCACCAGACAGAGCAACCCTGATAAAATTCCAGTTTCAGTTTACCTGCTCTCAGTATTATGACAGTGTCCTCCCCATTACCAGACACCAACTGACCTTTATCTCCCGTAACACTGCCTAAGCAATAACCACCAGTGGTGGTCACAATGGCTGCATGTAGTTGCAATGGCTGCATTGGGCTGAACCACTGACAGATACCAACACAATAGCCAAGGGCTAGCTTGAGCAATACTGGTACTGTGGTCAATATGTAAATATGACCTCCATAAACAGTGAACAGCCCAAGGCCCCTTTGATCTCTCCTGAACACAGGATATCCCATTGAGCAGGGACCCCTCCCCAAGGTTACATTTACTTCTCAAGACTGAGAGATTCCTTGCTGCAACAGATCCTCGGTAAGTGCCTAATAGCATGTTAAAATTTGTAATCTTAACTAAAGGATTGATTGTGCATAAATAATCCTTTAGACATAAATCATTGTCCTAGTCTGGGACTAGGTTTGGCTCCAGTCCCACACAGACTTCTCTCTGAGAAGTTCAGAAAGGATCCTTTCTGAACCTCATGACTCAA
>VXBO01000489.1:0-35470 GCA_013400135.1 Rhinoptilus africanus
TACAGGCATTTCAGGAAGCAAGATAAGATACAACATAAATAATTTGAAGCAAGATAGGCTCAGACTAGATATAAGAATAAAATTTTATACCATGGGGACACTCGAACAATGGAACAAGCTGTCCAGGGAGATTGTAGTTTCCATCCTTGAAGGTTTTTAGACCAGATTCCTTGAAGCCATGAGCAAACTGTTCAGATCTCGCACTGACTATGCTTTGAGTAGGTTGGACTAGAGACCTCTTGAGTTCCCTTCCATCCTGAATTATCCTGTTGCCACTTGTTGAAAGATTTGTTAAATAAAGTTTGGCTCCATCACGTTTGTAACTACCCTTCCAGTATTTCACTGTCTCTTAGTCTTCTCTCTGACAGTCCAAGGAAGCTCTCTCAACTTCTTCATATAGGCTGTGTGCCTTGAGCATCTTGGTAGATGTCCTTCAGGGTGTTTAAGAGTACCAGTTTTCTTTAGAAACAGAGATACCGTTAGAGACGGTAAGCCATATTTGTTTCCCATTGAACTTGTGTCAAATCTATGTAATTGCCTTTCACCTGTTCACCCTGCACACAGACATTCCAGCCCTTCCCACAGTAATGCTCAAGGATAAATTTGCATATATAAGTAATCAGTCAAAAACCAGTGAGATCACTCAAGCACTTTGGATGTAGTCATGTGAAAATTTTTCCTAGAACCAAGCTGAAAAATGAAACCATTTGTAATGCACTATGAACACAAAGTGTCCAGAGAACCCAAGAGAGGGACATGTGATAATGAAGACTAAAACAAGAAGCTGGAATTCTATTTCTGTTCAAATTGGTGGCAACATTTCACTGACTTCAGTGAAGCCAAGATTTCATCCACTTTTCCCAAATTAATCATTCTCAGATATCATCCCTAAATTGTGAGCCTATATTTTGTGAATAATAAATTGCTCTTGATCTGGTGCACTTCTGGTTTTGCTGTCTGATAAGCATTATTACACATCAGTGTACTAATCTTTCATGTTTTTCTGCTCACAGAAGAAAAAAAAGTCTGCCTTGGCTGGAAATAATATACAGAACACATTCATCACTTCACCCAGTGTCCTGGTTCCGGCAGAGAGAGGGTTAACTCTCCCCGGCCCGGGGCCATAAGTATTCCATCCCATGTGAGCCACGCCTGTGCTGAGCTGCCGGGAGGGGGCGGGAAGTCACTGCTTGGAGCGGCGGGGGCGTCCCGGGTGCGGTCGGTGAGCAGCGGTTCCCTAACCGCGTCTGTATACTCCTCTGTCCTTGTTACTGTTGTTATTGTTGTTAATGTTGGTTTTTTGTGCTACCTTTGTTATTCTATTAAAACTGCCGTTGTCTCAGCCCACGACTTCTGCCCTTTCCTTGCGCTTTCTATTCAGGAAAGCCTGGAGCGAACGGGGCGTGGTTCTTTGTTGCCATCTGAAGCCAAAACCACGACACCCAGTAAGACATTTCTATGCTAGTGAATCACAAGAGCCCTCAGTGCATCTGTATTTCCCAGGTTATTCCTTTCTCTGGAGTAGTGTTTTATTTCAGGCATTGACATTAACACCTAGCAAGAAACATATCAGGGCTTATTTATGTCAGATGTGACACACGGATGTGATGTGTATTACAAAGTAATTTCTCTTTTAAGAGAGCACAGAAATCATTTTTTCTTGCATGTAGAAAAAGTTGCAACTTCAAAAAGACTCTTTTCATTTTCAAGGAATAGGCAGAGTAATATCTTAGTGCTGTCACAAAAATGAGTTTGTGTTCTAACTTTAGTGACCCAATAACTTGTAACACCAATATCATTCATCACACTGTCAGAAAGAAAGAACCAAGTAGGAGGGAAATAAAACAACATATTATATTGCAGAGCCAATATTTGCAGTTGCCAAGGGAGCAGGGTACCCAGATGATTGGTGTCTAAATATCAGATCATTAAAAATAGTTCAGTTAATAACTGTCATTTTAAAAAGATTATTTTTTTAGTCTGATTTTTCTGGATAATGTTGTTTTGGTTTCTCTCCACCTCTTTTAATAAGGAAAGACTTCAGTTTGGGCTCTGGGTGAATTATGAGAATATTACTTCTCATTTTTGATTAATATCTTAAAATTATTATCTCTTTACACTAAACTTTGCTGAGATGTAATTTCTGAGCTGATTTAATATAATGGATCATGTTTCCTTTGTTCCTAAGCCATTTAGAGAACTGCGGCAGATTTAATCTGCTCTTCACTGAAAGAAATTGATGCAGTGTCACATGGGATGTTCAATAAGCCAGAGAAAATGGGAACAAGTAGAGGAACTGTACGATAGGTAAGAAACTGACCAATCAAATACAAAAAAGAACTGAAATGAGATTTGTCTTCACAGAAGAAACTTACTGGTGAAGTCCCTAAAAGGTTAATCTTGGGTCTGATGTTATTTAAATACTTCATTAGAGACTTGTCACAGAAGTGTCAATGCGATAATGAAATTCATTGATGATATAGAATTGGAAAGCACTTTAAATACAGAATATCATGTGAGGATGACTTTCTGAAGATCGGAATAAAACATAAATGGAATGAAATAAAAAATTCAAAATGCAAGACCAGGCATTGCAGACTAGACCCCAATGCATTCTTAGGGTATAGCCTGCTCTGTTTACCTTCAATTTTAGCTGTATAAAAGCACACAAACTTCTAAAGGTGAAGCTTACATCTATCTGGTCAATGGAGAGAGGTAGGTGCCTTTGAAGTCCTCATAAATGAGATCATACCTGCCTAATTTAGGTGCTTAACTTTGGACAAACACATCCTTGCACTGGAGGTAAATCTTACTACTTCATTAGATACCTAAAATGAAGGTATTAGCTAGTTACCTAAGTTAAATGAACTGGATTCGTCCCTAAAACCATATGGGTTTGACATGTGAGACCTACCAGAATGGAATCTAAACCACAAAATTAAGAGCCTTGATCTCTCACAATATACAGGATGTATTAGGCAATCCAGAAATTACATTTTTGAGTCGTTGTTGAGTCATTGAGGAGTCTTCTTAAACTACCCCATAGCAAATGCAGAAGTTAGGAAGGGAAGCATGTCAAAATCTCATTCCTTTACATAGCTTAAGCAAGAATCCTCACTGGATTTCCTTTTCAAATTTACAGACTGAAGGAAGAGGAGTTATCACTTAGCACTATAAGGGTTTAGGGGTAAAGCACTTTGTCCAGTTAATTAGAGATGGGCTCGGATGGGTTCAGGTATAACGTAAGTCCTGAATATTTTTAAAAACCCCAAGGTAGATTGTTTTACATGCATGGATTGCCTATACAAACTCTTCTGCGTCAGGAAACTTAAACTTTCTTACATCAAACTCATTCCTCTATTCACAGGCATAGGCAGAGGTTTATCAAGTCTGGACGTGACAGATAAGACTGAACACTGTGCTTGTAATTTCCTTATTTTTAAGTTGCAATTGAGACCCAGTCTCACCAACTTTTTATCTTTTTCCTGTCCTTGTGTGTATTTAAAGAAAAATGACTGGATTTCTGCAGCGGCAATAACTACTCAGTATAACCTATCCCAGCTTATATCTCTTCTGCCACAAACAGCATATTTAATGCTATCTCCAATGTTTTTCAAATGCTGTCAAGCGAGTCATTCCCTGTGTAAAATTCAACACAATTAAAGGGGAAAAAAATGAAGAATGTAGTATTTCAGTTAGTAATATTTTGTTTACTCACGTTCATTGATTATTTAAGGTTCATGTGCTTTCATTGGTTTTTATACATTTCCTGTGGACCTAAAAGATTTATTGACAGTTTTTAGTGTTGGAAAACTAGCAAGGGTTTTGTTAGCGCCTTAATTGTTGTTAGACTGGAGACACCTTTTACAAGGACTTCAGTAAGGACTGCCCAGCATAATTAAGAGCAATAAAATCGGGGGTTTGATTGCTTGTTTATTTACATAAAGGAGGAAATGCTCAACATTTTATGGGCCAAAACACTGTAAAAAAATCACACACGGTGCAATTGTTTACAAGATGCTTGCATCTAGCAGGGTTTTGTATGCTTTGATGTGCCAGGAAACATTCATGTTCTGCTGTGTGGTGCTGCATCGCATAGGATGCTTTTTCCCAGGTATGTGGAGCTCTTGGATAAGAAAACTGCACCTTTTCAGGACCTGGGCAACTAATTTGGGAGGGTGCTACAGGCATTTCATCTCTTTTTGAGCTAGTTGGGGAGCCTACACAGAAAGGTGCATTTAGTTGCCGTAAAACACTTTTGTGTGCCTAAATCTCTTACTAGGTGTAGTCCTCTGTGAGTGCCTCAGTGAAATTCATTTACTTATTTTTGTGGCTCAGTCTGTGCTTAGTCCAACTTTGAAAGAAAAACACAACCCAGTGAGAATCAATTAACTTAGACTTATTTAATAATTACTTAGTTTTAAAACCACTCATAAGCCCCACTAACTATAATCAGTGAAAGCCTTACAGATTGGAAGGAAATAGAAAATTTCCACATAAGCCACTCTCAAACTATAACCTTATAAAATAGGAAGTAAGGAAAGCAAAGAAGATAAAGCACAAATGGGGCCAAGCTCCTCATTGCTGCCATTCTGTAAACTAGAGCCATCTTTTGTGAGAGATCTACGTGACATATTAACCACATTGAGACAGTTTTGAATAAAATTTGGACGTCACTATGGTTCTGCTAGTTTTGCATTGAAGCTTTTTCAGTATTAGATTCATCTTGAGGCTTTAAATATCCATTAAAAAGATCTGTTTCCTCACACAGTAAAGTAGGAAAGGTATTAAAACACCTGCTGCCAGCTCGAATTAATGACTAATCCAATAACGTTCATGCAACGCCAGGGCAATTAAAATTATTTTTAACATTTTAAAATTTGCATTTAAAAAAACTAACCATATTTTCCTACCTTCTTTCCAACCCTCTATTTCCCTTGCAGATAAGCTATATTCCAACACTCACTTCTTTTTTTCCCTGGGCAATGATTATATATTAGCTTTTAAAGCTCTAAATCAGCACTGTAATGATACAGTGAAATGGCTAGCTCATTCCAATAAAAATATGGTGGTAGAATCAGACTGCAAAGTTGTTAACTCTTCCCTCCTCACTTCACATTATATCTATATCGATAAACGTACAAGCACAACTAAGAAATTTTGAAACCTGCAAAATCAAAGTTTAATCTACATATATTTAAAATAAAACTTCCAGGTAACATAAAATATAAAACTGTTTTCCAGAGAGACAGAGAGATAGTTTTTGTATGCTAGACCAGGGGATGTTTCTCTGTTCTCATCTACTTCAAATTTTTATTACTAGACAAAAGTTGTAATAGGAGAAAGAAGAATGGAACCGATGGGTGTCACATAAATGCTCTCACATCACAGCATGCAATCAACACCAACAGATGTTTAATTTTTCCTTTAGGATGGAAGTATGTTCTTCCCTATTGTGATGAGATGTTACAAATATGTTGTTAGGTAAGAGCTTTTTTCAGAGTACTAAAGGTGAGAATTATCATTATAATTACATCTTTTATATATCAAAGGAGCAGAAATTCATCACATGCCCTTTAACTCATTTATTAGTTAGAGCATGTCTGTTAGGACGACATTCAGTTTTCGATTCAGTGTGTTAAAAAATCTACCACAGTTCTTGTCAAACTGTCTCAGTGGTTAATTGCCTTCACTGTCTTATTTTGAGTTATAAGCATCAATTCATGGGTTTAGATTATCTTCCTACATTAAAGTTAGCTATTCTATATAAAATATGGAAATTACATTAAAACCCTGATCATCTGTTTTGAACTATTAAATAAATTATTATTCATAATGGCAACTAGGATTAAAATTTAAACTCTGATATTTTTCCATAAATATCATAAAACTGAGTAGTCCCTTAAATGGATTTATCTTTTGTATGAATATCCAGAAACATACAGAAAGCTTTGAAAATACGTGCATAATTTTTTAATGAAATAACCAAAAGAGGTAGAATTTATATTCAAGAACACTGCCTACTTTAAAAAAACAAAACAAAAACCTTCCACGGTATTTCATGCCTACATATGCCAAAAACGGTGATCTCTTTTACTATAGATACTTCAGAGACAGGAAAGGTATATTTGGTCCGAAGCCAAAGTATCGTGATTCTCTAGGGCTGTATTTTAAAATGCTGTAATGTTGATTAATATTTCACATCCAGCGTATCATATGCTTCACAGTAAAATATATATTTGGTCTATTCCTACAGTACTTGGCACCACTTCTTTCATCCATCCTGCATGTCTACACTGGATCAATTATGCTTTTCATTTAAGTGAGTATTCCATTCAGTAAGGCTACCTGAAAAATATGGCTAAACTGTGAAAGGGGCACTGACACTTTGTCAGCTCTCTTACACTCTCACTGAGAGGAGGTCAGAGAAGGTGTTGCCCTTAATGCACTCTCACTGTTTCCCATTACATTTTCACCTATCAGTGCTAATTTCCATCCATAATACTGAAGTTCTTCTGTTGGGTGCTAGTATGGTAGAGGTAAAATTAAGAACTTGCTTTCAGTTCTCCCCATACAAATTAAGTATAAACTGAAATCTGTAAGTAGATTCAATTAGTAAGTTCTTTCATGATACTGCAAAGACAAATTTTGTAAAATTTCACATTGATATAAATCTGAAAGGGATTTACATGGCTAACCATGTAAACCTAGGTTAAAGTTAGAATCCACACCACAGGTAATCTATTTAGGGAAAAGTGTTCTATCAATATATTAAAGAATATTCTATATAAATTCTTAAAAAATTCTTGTATAGGATAAATGAGACATTTCTCACCTAAAAATCAAATCAGAGGAAAATTTCAGATTGTGGTAATGGTAACTTATGCTATATTTAATAAAACAGTTTTTCATCCCTTTGTGTTTGCATTGACTGCTTAAAGAATCTGCACTAAATTAATGTCTAGCTAAACAGCTCACATTTGGGAACATCTGATACTATTTAAGCTACATATTTTGTTTATTTTCATAAAGTCTACATATTATAATATCTAAAACAAAACAAAACAAAAAGTCATAGATGGGGTGTAGTGGAAAAATGAAAGATCTTGCTATCCATTTGAAACAGGTTTGACGTACAGTTGGTCAAATCCAGATTTTCTGTTTCAGGATAAAGGTTGATGATCATTTTGGAACCAGAATCGGAACAAAATATTTTCAGAATTCCTATCAAACATAAATGCTAAAAATATTTTGGTCTTTGAAAGTATTTATGGAGCCTAATAGGACTTGACATGTCATATAACCCTACATAGATGTATTAGTCAAATTCATTTCTCGTATTCTAGGTCACTCTAGGTCACATTCCTCCTGTGCTTTACGTGCTGTCTGTCTGCCAACTAAGCAGTTGTACACAGTTTTCTCCCCACTGTTCTCTCAGTCTGCATTCACTTTATGTACACTGTTTTCCATGGGATCACGGGCTGTTGCTTTTCGCCCTTGTTTGTGTAGTGATTTGATGGTGGGGCCCACGCATGCTCAGCTGTACATCCTCACCTTGGGTCATTGACTTTGCTATAGAGGGCTGTCCACTTCGCTTGGCATTCTCCTAACTGACAGGGTCTGTCATTTCTCTAGTGAGGTCCAGATGACTTCAGGGGGTAAAAATGCTTTTCTAGCTCATCAGATATTGCTTTGTTTCCTGGGAAGATGTTTTGCTGGATCAAACACTATCAGGTAAGGATCATTTTCTGTTTGTTTGCCCTTGCCACCAGTTTCTTGGATGTCTTTCCAGGGTATTATGCATGCCTACTGCTATCCATTATGTTTTCAGATTCCCAGATGCCACTGAACCACTTGAATTCTCCTGCAATGTGTTGCTCATTTCCTGAATCAATGTCAGATAGGTCAGAACTTGTAAAATCTATCTTTAGTTCCCTCATCACATTGTTTTGCCCTCCAGATAGACTATCTCTCAGAAATTTGGAAATTAACCTTCTGTCATCCATAGATTTCCTAAATCCTGATCTGATGTTTTCTAAGTTTAGTTAAGAATTTGGTGAGGTTATATGTCTTCTGTATTGTTTGCACTCTTCTCACTGTTCAAACATATGCCAAATAAGCTTACCCAGACACTAGTTTACTTATGTCCAGAGTGAAACATACATTTTTAGTAGGTCTGCTCCTAAATCTGCAAGGGCGACCTGCATAGTCCCCTCAGCAATTTGGTATATTTGTTCCTTAAGATCTGTCCATCCATTCAGTATCCTTCTTAGTACTTTTATGAACTAAGGGTATAGCGGCAAACTGATGGAATAAATATATTGCTTTTCAAAAGCTATCCTCTAAAAATCTTGCTTATGCTGCCTGGCCAACAGTTGTCAGAGGCAGAATATTTTTCAGTTAGAGGAATTTTACTTAAGTTTCATTGGCAATTAATACAAACTTTTCATTACTGATTCAGGTACTGTGAAAAAAAAGGAAAACATACACAATTAATCACTAACGCTTTCCTCTCCTCTCCCCAGGCTCAGCTGCTCACTGCTGCCAGTTAACATGATTCCAATCTTCGAGACGTTTCCACACTGCATTAGCCACCATCCAGGACTCTGTATGTACATATACTGGGGCCAGTGATGCTCCTGAACATGTTCCAATGCTATTTTCGAGGCCATTACTTCTGCAAACTGACCAGAGCCTCCAGTCCTTTTGCAGGTGGCAGCTTCTCCCATAGAGGGATTCTAAGTAGCAGATTACCACCTCCTGATCC
The DNA here is from genome assembly GCA_013400135.1 of Rhinoptilus africanus. Classification (NCBI taxonomy): domain Eukaryota; kingdom Metazoa; phylum Chordata; class Aves; order Charadriiformes; family Glareolidae; genus Rhinoptilus; species Rhinoptilus africanus. The sequence continues at coordinate 8,768 of VXBO01000489.1, forward strand.
CTGCTGTAATGTTACAAGATCCATCTGTAAACAAACTCCATTGTTTGTTTTCAGCACTTAATTCATCTTATGCTGAGGCTTCAATAGCCTCAGGAATTTGGTTTCCTCACATTATTGATTTACTGGATACAGACTAATAAACTCAGCTAATCCCAATCTGGAGCTTGAACCAATACCTGCGTAGTGGTTAAAGGCTAGCACACATTTTTGCCACATAGCACTGGTTGCTTTTCCACCAGTGGGTTTTGAATCCTTGAACAAAAAAATCAAGACAGGTAGTCTAGGGTATAGCCACAGTGGCTGCTCTGTGCCTAACAATTCAGTGGCCTGCAGAATGTTGTCATCTGCAGCTTCAACCTGTTGCTCCACAGAAATGTAGTTATTTTTGGCTCTTTTGTAGCTCCAGCTCCAGAATCCCAACAGCTTGCCTCTCATCTCTTGAGGGGATTTTTCATCCTATTTTCTCCCCCTACCCCGGTGAACAGGTGGAGTAGTGAGTGACTGGGTGGGCATCTCACTGAAGTCCAAGGTTAACCTACCATATCCTTTACTTAGTACTTCTGAAGTTGTTCTTCCAATTAATGCATCATCATCATCTGGAGATCTGTCAATTTAAGTTCTGTCGGACGATGACAAGGTGGATGGTAGGGCTGTGTTTGCACCCCTGGGTCAGCTGGGTCCAGGTGCACACCATTCAGGCAAAGACTAATTGGGGTCTTGCTTCTGCAACAAGAGGGACTAAAAAAAAGTACTTGCAACATCAGTTGTAGCGAACAAGGTATGTTCTTTGGCTTCTAGCTTGTACAAGAGGTGCAACATGTCTGGAAACACAGCAGATAATGGGGGCGTGATTTAATTCAAAGTTAACACCTACTGCTAACCGCCATTCTCCAGCAGGCTCCATACCTGCCAAACAGGGCTGCTGTAAGGTGAATGAGTCTTTCAGAGCACTCCTTGTTTTTCCAGGTAATCAATTAGTTTTCATATTTTCCTAGTGGCCCCCTTGGTCAGTTTGATACTGCTTTTGGCAGACTGCTTGAGTTTCTAAGGAAACAACAGCTGTGTCTCTGCCACAGAATCACATAGGCTGAGGTTGGAAGAGACCCCTGTAGGTCATATGGCCCAATTTTCCCTGTTCAAACAGGGTCATCTAGAGCTGGTTGCCCAGGACCACATCCAGATGGCTTTTGAATATCTCCAAGGATGGAGACTCCACAACCTCTCTGGGCAGCCTGTAGCAGCGCTTGATCACCCTCACAGTTAAAAAGAGTTTCCTCATGCTCAGAGAGAACCTCCTGTGTTTCAGCTGAGGCTGTGTTTCAGCCGTGTTCCCAACAACATCTCCTTCATCATCTCCACAGTGGCTGCTACTCTTTCCTGAACATGGCAAAACCATGGCACTGGGGCTCCTCTGGCTGGCTGTGGTTTTGGTGCACAATGAAACACTCACACTGGTGTCACAGCTGGCTAGAACTGGCTGTTCATGGCAGTTCATGGTCTCCTCCCACACCAGTCACAACTGTTGCCTCTGTAGCAAAACCCTGCCAGCTATGCCAAGGACAACAGTAGAGCCATTTCTGAGCGATGTTATGCCTTCCAGACTGAAGAGATTTAATATAATTCACTGCATTTTATCCTCAGTGCAGCTTCTTTATGGAACTTTTTTAACAGCAATAATGTGCCTAAATATGTTATATTTGTCTTAAAAATTACTTCTGGAAAGTGATTCACAAAAAAAAAGCACCTTTAAGTATCATGTTGTTAAGTATGCCCCCTTTTACAGTTTCTAGAGACTTACTAGTAGATGCTGCTTTCTATCAGTGGTGCCTGAAACATCATTTAAAAATAGCGTATTGCTGCTCTAGGTTCTGAAGGGGTAAGGTTCTCCAGGATTAGTGAACCTCTTATGATTTAGTTTCTTTCTTCAAATGTTGCCCCTTGCTCTCTATTTCCATACCACATCATTATATACAAAGCTTCTGAAGAGTTCATGGTATTCTGAAGCTAAGGTAGTTAAGATAATTAAACCACCTCTATAAATTGCTGGACTCATTATCTATTCATTACTCTGTGATTCCTTTGCTTTACTCAGTGTTTAAAGTGTCAAAGCTGGAGACCAGCACCTGTCAAGAAATGAAAACTGGAGTAATCTCACTGAATATTCAATTTATTTGCATTCTACCTACTACTCTTCTTCTAGTACGTGCACAAGAATTGCTATTTCCTTGATGTCATGTTTTCCTGACTAATAAATTAATATATTGGCAATAAATTTGATACAATTTGGTATCATCCTATTTTCTGGTGATATTCTGCCAATAGGCATTCAAATTTGGTGGTATCTGCCCAAATAGGCAGCAAAAATTGTCAATGGTTGAATGGTTCGTATGGCTCAATATGAGAGAATTCATTTTTATATCACAAAAAAGGGAACATTATTTCTCTGGAGAAGTTGGGCAGCATACCCATGCTGTTCATAATGATACTGACTTCTTTTCAATGCTATCTGAAGTGGTTCGGGATAGTGCTAGCCTTCAGGTTATTTAAAGATTTTGTTTGTTTGTTTTCTTCTTATCAAGGACATTCATCCTGTGGAAGTTTTTGATGTGATGATATGTCTTTGTATGCTTTCTATTCTCTACTACAGTTCTGTCTCACAAGGTATATCTGGATGTATTTCCACTTCAACTTACTCTATCAATGACTGTTTCCTTTCTATTTGGCGGGGTTTTTTTCTTATATTATAGTTGTTATTGCACGTTCTCTCTTCAACTCTGCTATATGTTATATATGTGACCCTTTTTCAAATATAAGAAGATGAGAGAACACTCAAATTTGCAAGTATATAGTACCCATATTGCAACTTAATTTCGAGTAGAGTATTTTTCTTCTGTCGTACTCTGGATGTGATCACATATTCTACTCTTCTGTTGTTATTCCTGACAACAGCTTTGTCCTTGTCCCTGAACAATGCAGCAGAGGGGGTAGAAAAAAAGGCTTTATTCTTAATGTTTTTGTTTTATCTTCCTTTTTCTATTTTACTGTACTGGTTCACATGTTGCTTTTAAACTATTTGCCTTTGCAAATTCTGAATGATGGAAATTCAGGATATGCTAGAAGTTGACTCCTTCCATGGTGCCACTTTGCTGTCTTCCAAATTACTTCTTTGTGCACTAGTCAAATACTCTTCTTAACTCTGGATCTGACAAAACAATTCCCTGTCACCATGACTAATGTAGCACCAGTTACTTTAGTTAACTCAGTACATACATGAAACTACATCAGGTTTCTAAAGAGAAATTGATTTTTTATTAAGAAAACTCTTTATTAATTTATTTACATTAATTACAGCAAGACTCCTATCTGTGAATGAGCCGCTCTCTTGCTTTCTTCCTTAAAAATACATCCTGCCATAACCACTACTCTGCTAAGTCTGATGCTACTCTAGTCACGAACTAACATGGCTATCTGTATGCTTAACTATGATGCAGGCAGTAGAGTTGCCTTTCAGTAAGAAAATGGGGTACTCACCTTCTATTCCTGTGTGCTTGTGTGCTGTTGTCAATTCTTCCTGTATTTAGGGTGCTTTTCTTTAAATATAAATTCCCAGAGATAAGTGTTTTCATTTAAATGATGCTTGCAGAGAGAAGTTGAGTAACATCTTATGGCCACAATACAGCAGTAACAGGAAGAATGACAACATGATTACTTTGAAAAAGTAATTTAGAAGCCTAATTTAGAAACCACTCCTAGGATAGAGGATGGTGGAATGGGGAGTGCGAGTCACTGCATTTGAAAAACTCGGTGGTGCTGCCCAAAGTTATTAGGTTAAATTGCACTGTTTAAAGGCTTCTTGTATCTGGTATGTCAAAATACTTTTCAGAAATTTCAGGAAATGTGAAGAGCAATTAACTTAGGAATCTGTAACAGTTTAAAATATCAGGGGGTACTTTCCCCACCAATACTTAGTTCTCTTGTGATGTAGGCATTAATATCTGAAATCAGAAACAAAGTACATCACTTTGCAACCAGCCGGATATTTATTTGCCCTGATGTTGTATGGTAAAAATAAGTGCCTGGAAAGGAGAAAGAAGATACATGTACTGGTGCTCTGGCTGCATTTTGCCCAGCCTTCCCTGCAGTTTGTATTTCCGAAGATCCTCTGGCACAGGCTGCTCTGGCAGGTTGGAACAGGGGAAGTTCCACTGGTAATTCAGTTATATCCCTTCCCTTGGGAGGTATAACATTTGGGCTGCCTGCTCAGGCTGTCCTCTCCTTGCAAAAGCTTTGCCTACAATTATTATTTAGGAAAGTCCCACATGAGGTCAATACAAATGTCACCCAAACAAGGATGTGTAGATCATTCCCCTCCTTTAACTAGACACATTCTACTCTTTCTTATACATCCATTGAAAAGACCAGCTTGTGTCTCATTATCCTGTAAAATGCTTCAGGGTATCTTGAATGCAAAAGACAGTGAATAAAACCAAGATTTTATTAAATTTAAGCTTTGAAAAAAATACAGAAAAAGAAAGCCAAGAAGAGAAGTATAGCATCAGTATAGTATAACATAGAAAGGAATTTTAGACTTCACTGTCATCCATTTGTTAATCTGAGTTGATAAGTCAATTGACTCATTAAAATTGAATTCAGATATGGTTGCTCTGAGGATTTGTTCTTCTTATTAGTATTTTAACTTAGTCCTCTGAACATAAAGTAGAGAAAAACAAATACTAAAGCTGCTTTACTTGTTACTTCGTTCATAATAATATATATACATTAATGAAAATTTCTTATACACACACAAAATCCTTTTCAAGGAGAATCAGCAAAGTCACTTGTCATCCAAAGGGACACAGCCAGTGGCTGTAATTCAGAATAGCTTGCTCAGAAATATTATTTTTGGTATCGTTCTGACATTGCTCTGTAAGCAGTTTAGGCTAATAACGTTACTTTATAGTGGACCCAAGGCAATTCTCTGTATGATGGCCCAAGCATATTCATTGCATAATTCAACACCTGATTGAAAAAGACTTTAAGTTTATAAAAAACAGCTACCATTTGTGCCTTTCCTTCAGGAATTAATAGTAGAGGCACATCAAGAAAGAAAATTAGTTATTGTTTTAATTCTTTTACTCATCTGTTTGCTTTACAAGGTTTCAGGAATTACGTACTTAAGAGTGCAATTATGGAATGGGCCTCATTTGCAGGCAAAGAACGTTAAACTCTTTCAGACTTCCAACATTTTTCTATTAAGCTGAGAAAAGTGGTCTTGTGTGTTTTTGTCTTTAGAATAAATATTTCATGTTCCTCCATCCCTCCATAAAGTTGCACAGTATAGAAAGTCTTCCATGATACAGACTGTAGAGAAATCATTAAATTTAAATCACTATGGACCACCCTGAATCTCTGATTAGACAGCTGAGATGATAAACTATATATGTGTGTAGGTGTCTGTCAGTTAACAACTGAATGTCACCACTGTATGTTCATTTGTATATGTAATGTATAACCCAGAGACAAAAACATATTTTAAAACAGAAGTAAAGTTGTAAGTGTGTGTCAGGAAATGAAGAGTAAGTAGCATTTTGCTGTTTGCAAACTTCACTTTTTACCTTTGCAGAGGATTTTTCTATGTATTTTCTTACATTTTAAGAATTACCAAATAATTTATATCAGGAAACAGAAATAAGAAGCTGTCAGAGAATATTCCTTTCATAGCTTCTAATGACATGAAGACATGAAATATCAACCTTTAAAAAACAAAAATACTTTAACCATTGAGATCAGGTTTGTTACAATGACAAACAATTCAGACCCCTGCATTGATAGTTATTGTACATTTTCAGAGCAGGGCACACTGGTGAATCTGTGCTGTCTTTGTAACTGATTTTACAAAGCTTTAGAGGGTTGCATAAGTCAAAGCATGCTATGTGAGAGCTGGAGAGAGAAAGTCACATTTTGGAGTTCCTCTGTATCTCCCTGGGTTAAGGATTTCACTCTGTTTCTTCTCTTATTCATCTGTTACCTTGTGCCTTAGACACAAAAGGCTGGGCATGGCAAAGTCATAAGGAAAGTTTAATGATTATGGCAGCAAGGAGCATTAACTAGTAGTCAAAAAGAATTCTTGAAACAATATTTTTCTTTCTCTTTTTTTGTATTTTCTGAGTCATCTCATCACAGAGATGGCTTCCTGAAGATTTAATTCTTAAGGAAGAATTATCTAACTATCCCAATGGCATTTCTTGCCTAAATTTGATGAGAAAAACTAATTGGTAAATGATATAGAGAAAATTAAAACACTGAAATAAGCCCAAAAATTCTTAAGGAAAATATTTCAGTATATAAATCAATATATTACATTATACCTTTTCACCAGAAGTTATTTCTGTTGTCTAGGCTAGATACTTGATGAAAAGTTATGCATTACTTTTCAGACAAAGAAAATCATCGGAGAATGTGATTTAAGCACAAATATGAATCACAACCATCCTGTCTATGATTCACTGGATTTGACTTGTGATTTTTTATTAATAAATTATTTAAGGATATAACCACATCTGGCATCATAATAGCAAAATTTCAGACTTCCAGAAAATTATATACTAGGTAAAGGAAGCCTACAAATTTGGACTCATCTTCAGAAAAAAAAAAAAAAAAATCAATTTATTCTAAATATATATTATTACACCTATACCTAAAATTAAGTCTATGCTTTGGCTTCTTGTATAATCTGTGTAGAAAGATTCCTGAAGAGGTTGTTCAGCATGTTAAGTTAAAGTCCTCATCATTCAGGAGGAACCTCTCTCATTGACTAAGCAGAAAGTTGTGATTATTCTTTTTCTACTCCGCCTCCTGCCAAGTGTTAGTAACTCCAAAAAAGGAAGCCCACTAATCCACTTCAAATGGACTTATAATGCATATTTGGTAGAAATCTAAAAGTAAGTCAATCTTCTGACATAACATTAATACGATTATATATTATTTGTGCTATTTAGATTCTGATCTTGGTTACAGTGCTTAAGGTCCCTTTCAAAAAGAACATATCTCCTAAACTGGTGAAAGACTAATTTGAAAAGTTTCCATATTCAAATTATAAGGCTGTTAATTTATTGAAAGTTCACTCGTTTACTGAGGTGTACTTAGAAAAGGCTTATACTTGCGTAAGAGCGACTATTGGCTTTTGTCATTAGTATGACACCCTCCTACCAAAAATCTTCAGGAGTGAATTTGTAGTTTTACTGTCAGGACTATGTAGTTCTTGGGAGATAAGGATTCGTTCACATCATGTTTAATAATATTCTTATAATGAAGGTATTTTATATTTTGTGAAGACACAGTGACAGGAAAAGCTTTGATTGTAATGAACTATGGGGTTTATTTTAACTCTGTTGTAGCTGAATCTACAGCATAATGCACTGAGCATAACATTTTAACACATAGCTACTGGCTTAAGAGAACAACATTTGTTTGTAGTCTCATGTGGAATTTACCATTTCAAGATTATAAATTCAAATCTCTATTATTTCTTAATGCTTTACCATCATTGTTACTGAAAGCTTGCTCAGAAGCCAATTACCAGGGAGCAGAAAGGATTAGCGGCTCCCTCAGGACTGGGGGCCAAGGAGCCAATCCAACCACCCCAGCAAGGCGGCAGGGTGGACGGAATGTGGCAGACAGGTTCACACAAGGGGTCACACCACCAGGCAAGGTCATGTTGATCAGGTAGGTCTGAGGTCAAGACAAGTGGACAAGTAAGGTTCATGTCTGATGAGGTAACAGAGTCTGGGACATTGGGCACCTCCCAGAGGATGGGGACGGGGACAGGTTGGGGCATGGGTGTGTGGTGGGTCCAGCTTGGCGGGCCCCATGGCGGTACAGTGCCGTGGGGAGCTGGAGACTGGCCCTGCTGCAGCACTGCTGGGGCAGGGAGCTGACAACCCTGGGGGGGCTGATATAGAGTCCTGGGACATGGGCAGGGTGGAGGAGTCCCATCTGGGACGTGTGGTGCCCCCGAGGCCCTGTCAATGATGTTCAGTGCACTAGGTCAAGTGGATGGCTTTCCTGCATATCAAAACTTTACCTGGACATTCAGGAGGTAAAAACCTTCTAGGCTTTCTAGCCTGAGTTTTTATCTTTAAATGTGTTGTTTTTTTCTTGCACACATACTATCTAGAGGAGATTAGGATAAATCAGAATTGATGCAGATATCATGAACTTGCAGGACCAGGACTATACATTTTGGGAAAACTATATTCCCCAAACTGTACACTTGGGGGAAAAAAGGGAGAGGCTATGGATTTATCTAAACATTTACCCAGGCAAAACGAAAAGATGGTTTCATATTCCATTTCCCATGCTTCCAGGTAGCTGTCACAAAACACAAGGAATTCAGCAGCCCTGGCATGACAAGGCACCTATGCAGTGCCAGAGAGAAGGTTCCAGCAGAATATATTCCCCCATCCATCTAGTGCAACAGTTATGGCCTTCTAGTTTACAGTTTCCTGTGTGAATTCCTCCTGGAGCGTACATCAAGGCTACTTGATCTTCAGGATTAATTCATTGCTACTACTAAACCCTATTTACTCATCATCTTTGACGTCACATCCCAGGCATTTTACCAGCCTCTCCTTCGGCATCTGGAACATATTTCCATTTAAACAGATTTACCTATAATTTCATATGTATGTTTATTGTTTCCTTAACCTATTTCAGACCTTACACATAAGTGTATATGTATATAGTAACTAGACATATCATAGAATCATAGAATCATAGAATCCTAGGGTTGGAAGGGACCTCTGGAGATCATCTAGTCCAACCCCCCTGCCAGAGCAGGGCCACCTTAGAGCAGGTGGCACAGGAACGCGTCCAGGCGGGTTTTGAATGTCTCCAGAGACGGAGACTCCACCACCTCCCTGGGCAGCCTGTGCCAGTGCTCTGCCACCCTCAAGGGAAAGAAGTTCCTCCTCATGTTTAGGTGGAACTTCCTATGCTCAAGTTTGCTCATATCACTAAAACTTCATTAATATTGGGATGAAATTTAAAGAGAGAGCTTTATTTCTACTTAAATTGTCCAAGTAAATCTCCAAATTTAGTTTTATAACTGAAAATAGATTAGCAGAATTTGTTGCTTCACAATAATTTCATGTTATTGTTTTTTCAGAAGCATATTCTAACATGTGCCGTTTTGTTACTGTTGTATTATTTTCTTCATATTTATTTCCTACACATATTTCTTCTGCCTGCAGGCCTAGAACTCTGAGACCTGCCTAATGTCACAACAACTGAATAATGTTTCTTCAGCTTTCCTCAGCTGCTGTTCCTAGGATTCACATGTAATAGCAACTTTTCCTTGGAGCAAAGCACACTATGCAGGGGATAATTTTGTCATAACACCAGAGTAGCACTTAGACAAAATTATGTATAACCTGTATAAACTATCCAGATCTACTTCTGCTTTTCTCTTTTAAGCATGGTTCAGCTCCTTTCAAACAGGCTAGAAATATTCTGTTATGAAAAGCTCTGTTTGGAATTAAATCTGCAATGCAGTTGTCAGAGTTCCTGAGTCTGGAGGGTCTCCAAAGTACCCATGAAGGTATGAAGGTGATTTGTTTTCAAGATTTCTTTTTTAAGGTTTTACTTTTTGTAGACAACACATAACAATCATGCACACAGAACAATCATGCAGGCAATAAAAAAGCTCTCTGGAGCTCACTAACTCTTAATGAGTGCACTGGAACTGTTTGCAAGGGCCTCAGTTTCTTCTTCTCTTCCCTAGTTGTGAAGAGACCAGGTAATGTATCACTTATTATGGCAACAAAACCTAAAGAAAAGAATGATTTTTTTGCATGAAAATAGGGGGCCATAAGCTACACGTACATGCTAGAGCACAGAAGTATGTTTTGTGGTAATGAGCAGCAAAGTAAAAAGCTTTAGGTGAAGAACACCAATCGGCTGTTGAAAAACTTTTGTTAGCCATTGCACTCCAATGACTATTGGCTATCAGCGTACACTTTCTAGGTTTTCTTAATTCAATCAGTACTTGCTTTGGCAAAAATATATTCTCTCAACAAAACTTCACTAGAAAACAATAATACCTATTTTTCACTCAGTTTTAATCTCAGTTATGCTGAGCTTTGTTAGAACTGCACCTTCATGGAGTTCAGCTAAGCAACAGTAAAAATGAGGATAGAGGAGCCTAACATTGCTTCAGCACTCTGTTCTAAATGCGTTCATATTCTATATTTATGAATATTCTAAAGCAAAAAAAAAAGGAGAGATACTGACCCTATAAACTTATTGCAAATTATTCACACATCACTAATAATTTAGTTCTACACCTAATTAACACAGAGTCAAAAGTTAATTTACTGATGTTTTTTCCACCTTTTTACCCCATGTTGTTTACATAATCGATATAGGAATTCATTGTATAAACAAGATAGTTTGCTGATGAGATCAATATGTTTTGTTGTATTTTGGAGATGATTTAAGTGTACATGTGATTACACCAAAACTTTTGTAATATCAGTAAGGACAGTTTGCATGAGACTTATTTACCAAGACAACTGAGCAGACTGTTATAAATATACCTCTAACATGTCTGAATCCCTCCTTATAATTTATCCAGTACAAATCTGAAATTGCACTGTATTCATCATTTTCGTGTATTTTCTGTATCACCCAGGTTTGCGTCAGAAAAGTAAAGCAGAACAAATTTCAGATATTTCATTCATAAATGAATTAAAATGATGCTTTCAGTTATATAGATATTACTACTCATTTCATCGGGTGTGAAATGTCCACGACAGTTAGCCCCAGCAAAGCTCTGAGGAGTGAGGTGGAGAAGGGGAGTGGACATAAAGTAATATGGTCTCAGGAATATTGTTTCTGCCATTCTTTCCAGTCAAAACATTTTAAAGAGAGACTTCTAACTGCTCTTCTATCTCCTCTACCATTCTTTACTCATGTTTTCCTCCTCATGCTGTAAGGGTTGGTATATACTGCTAAGGGATAGCTTTTTAAAGACACTGGTAAGTCTTTCTTACTTTACAGGTACTTTACAGGTTAGGAAAGGATTTTCTAAATAAGGCTGAAACTGATGACGGTTTGACAAGTATTGTACTTTCCCAACTTCTTTATGTAAGTAAAGGTCATTCTAACTAGGAGAACATGTGATCACTGCTCCGGCTAAAGACTGAAGGGCTACATCTCAGGTTAAATTACACTGGGCAAATAGGGTCCCTGAAGTGATTTACTTACAAAATTGTCCTTTCGGCATTCCCTTTTCTCCTCATGGAATAGGGAGTCAGCACATCTGACCTACCCTGGGTGTTAGCTTACATGCCTGGAAGAGGAAAACTGAAGAAGCAGGACAAGTAGTGTTCCCAGCCTGGAGACAGCACAAATACCCTGTCACTTACATGCCTTTCCTTGTTCATTTAAATATCTTAATCAACTGGAATGTTGTTATTTCAGTTAGATTAGCAATGTTATTGCCCTCTAGTGGACTTATTTTTTTGCAATTTTATAAATTATCCTGAAAACATTTTGAAAAACATGGTCTGTAACATAGAACAGTGAGTCTGAACCAGAAAATGTCCTTGACTGAAAAATATCCCATGAGGAGTTACTTTTTGCAAGGTATGTGTCGGGGATTATAAAATGTAAATTATACTGGAAGACAGGAATCTTCCTGTATTATATTAAACAATGAGTAAAGTCTGTTGCCTCAAAGTTTCAAGATCTATCTAGCAGTGGTACCACGCAAGCAAGCATAGCATCACCGCCTAAGGCCCAAACCATATAATAAGACTAAGTGGGTGACTGTCATTCAGCGCTGCAGTATGTGTGTTATTAAGTCTCAGTCACTCTCAGATGTTATCCATGTTTTATTGTAGCTTCAATGCTTGGTTAAATTTCTGAAATTAGTCATCCTGTCAAACTTGCATGGCTTCTGCTGGGGACAGAGAACGAATCTTGGATAATATTCTATCACAGAAAAAGGAAGGGTAACCACTGAAAGGCAACAAAAGAGAATATCATCAGAAATGTGTTATAGAATTATCAGGGTACGCACAGAACACAGCAGGTTTTTGAATGACATGATAAAGATTAGAATTGAAGGGACCAATCTAATAAAGATAGTTAAGGTGAGTAAAATGTAGAAAGATTTTAGAAAGAACCCACTAGAGTAAGTACTTAACTCATTGACTTCTAAAAGCACTGTTTAATGAACCTCACTTGCCATTGTAAATTGTACTGAGCATCAATCTGCATAGTCAGACCCCTTTAAATGTCTGTAAATGTGGCCTTTATATCTAAAATGAATTATATTTTATATATTCTAATTTGTAACAGGAATCAATGAGAGTCTCTTTGGGATAAGATGTGTCTGAATTTTTATCAAATATGGATTGATGGGAGTATAACATGGCCTCTCAAATATCACAAATTTACATGTTGCAGCAATTCTAGTATTAACATAATTTGGTCACCTAATTTGTTTTAAATATCCAGTGTGTGTTAATATTCGGAGTCCATCAATAAAACTTATGTCACACAATAAGGACCAACACAAATATTTATTAAATGACTGATTATTTTTCTAAACCATTTCTTAGCACACAATGGGCTTGAAAGCTTGACTGAGAGAGACTGATTACTGTAAATTCCATTGCTTATGCTTTGAAGTGAATGGGATTACTTTGGGTTTACACTGACAGGGCCCTGAGTGCTTTAATAGGCTTTACCTACCCTAAGCACCTGGACCTTCACCCACCCGCTCTGCCCATAGGCACAAGGGTTTCATGCAAGATCATGCCTGGACACCCAGACCTGCCCTGACTTACACTGTGTGTCCCTGAGCCCAAAGCATCTCCTCCTGTCCTGCCTTGCAGGGTTCCTGGACAGACCTTGCACCTATGCTGTACTAGCCTTGTTTCCAGCCCTGTCTCCTGTTATTCCTGAGGGGATCCCTGGGTTCACCCCAGACTTGACTCATTATCTCACCTTATCTGGGAATTTTGATGGACACTATCCCTCTCCCTACCCTGCCCTGATGCAGTAGGTCTCTGCCTTCATCAGAGAGGACACTGTTCTGCCCATGCTGTACATGCTCTCAGCTCTTTGCTCATCCTCTTCAATGGACTATTCGGGCTCTTGCTGCTCCCTGGCAAACAGGTGAATAAAACAACAATTTTTTCATAACAAATTTATATCCAATATCAGTAAAAGTGGGAACAAATTTATATTTGCATGAATTTTATGAATCATGTTTAATGTTTCAGAATTTTAAGGGCAGGCAGAATATCTACATATCACTCATGAAGAATTAAACTTTTCTACAATCTATTTCTTGTATTATTCTGAACATTTTCTAATCTGATATTATTCTGCTTCTGTCATACAGAAGCCTAATACATTCATAAAAATCACCTTTCACTTATAAACACATTGCTCGGTTTTTAAACAATTTTTAACAATGGCATTTAACTGCTATTTTGTATCGACAATTTAAAATTTGTTTTCAGATTACATAATTTGCCAACTAGATTCTCACAGCAGCTGCTGATTTAGGCAAAAAATACATTGGGATCCCCAACAACAGGGCAACAACACTTCATTTGTTAGTAGGGCAGGGGGGAGATTAGATCCAAAGATATCTTTTCTTTTATCTTGTTTTGTTTAACGCTTTCCTAGTAATTTTGTCCTTGCTGTTTCAACACATTCCTGGCAATTTCTAGTCTAAAGATCTTTTCTCACAAATATAGAATCATAGAATCATAGGGTTGGAAGGGACCTCTGGAGATCATCTAGTCCAACCCCCTGCCAGAGCAGGGCCACCTTGGAGCAGGTGGCACAGGAACGCGTCCAGGCGGGTTTGGAATGTCTCCAGAGATGGAGACTCCACCACCTCCCTGGGCAGCCTGTTCCAGTGCTCTGCCACCCTCAAGGTAAAAAAGTTCCTCCTCATGTTTAGCTGGAACTTCCTACACTCAAGTTTGTGCCCATTACCTCTTTTCCTGTCACTGGGCACCACTGAAAAGAGTCTGACCCCATACTCCTGACACTCATACTTTAGTCAAACATTAATAAAGTCTCATAGTTCCACTTCTTGATCTCATCTTATTACCTCATTATTTCTTTGTTCCATTGTTCCAATCATTATGTTCTCACATGGTATCATTTTTCCTGCTTTCTCTTAGATGCATTGATATCTCATCCTTACCACATATAATCAATCTCTTGTCTGCATCTGAAAAGGGTATCTCCCTATTCAGCTTGACTCATCGTTTTTTTATCTCTCTTTTCCTGATGTTTCTTTTGTATTTTTCTGCTCTGCTTTTTCCCTGTTATGGAGCAATAGGAAGTGGTATTCAGATGGATGTCAAAAACACAACCTACCAGTCTGAACAGGGTACATTGCTTCTTCCATTCACCACAAAAGTGAAACTGTCTCCCAAAAAATGGGGAACAAGCAGAGACATTACCAGGAAATGGTGAAAGACAGTGATGCCAGAAAAGGCTGATGATACTCTTCAGGGACATACCAGAGATTGTAACCTCGTGTTCTACCTCTCTGCTGTTTCTCTGTCTTATATTTTTTCCCCACTTTATTCTTTTGCTTTCCTTCCTCTTTTCTCTACTCCTATAGATAATTTGAGCTCTGTAGGTAACTGATGATATCTTCTACAAGCAAAAGGAAGAGTAGCATGAAGGGCAGACCTAGTTTTACCCATGACCTACATCTAGGAAAGCAATGAAAACTTTGTATAGCTCAAAAAACTTCAAAATTTACAACTTACTATGAGTGACACTCTTCCTGAAGAATTCTGTTATAGTATGCCAAATCTCACATGCAATCAGACATAAAGTAAAATTCTTAGAAGTACCTGAAAGTAGAGGAAGCCAAAGTTTCAAATTAGCCTGGTGCACAACTAATTATATAATTAATCAAAGGCCATATGAAGGCAGCAGTGAAAACGGATAGCAACACAGATGAAAAAAACCACCCTAAACCAAAAACAAACAAACAACAAAAAGATTTTTTGTAACGACTACATTTTTAAAGAACTAACTGTTCATGTTTCTCTATCTTAGCCGTTGGTGGCCCAGATATGGGAGATGCAGGGTGACCAGAGTTAGTTTCATTTCTTTAATCTTTATGTCCTAAAAATCGCAGAGCAAATTCATTTTCACCAACTTGGTGAAGTGCTACAAATGATTTTAGGATGGGACTTTCTGAAGTGTAAATGGAAAAGAGACCCAAGATCCTGCCCCTTCACATGCACTCGTCAGAGGGTTTTTCCACACTTGGAGAAGTATGAAGTGGGAACAATTGCAAATTCCTTGAGTAAAGTGAATGAGTATGGTAAGAGAACAGAAACACAGGGAAAAAGATACTATCTTCCCTCTCCCTCCAAGGAAATTATAAGTAAAAGACCTTGACTGGGGGCCACAGAAATAAAATCTCTGGAGCTGCTTCAGCTCAATTACAGATAATAGCTCAAAGAAGGGGAGATGGTACTAAAGAATATAATTAGTATCCTCGCACATTTTAAAAGGGGAGATCTGGTTCCTAGGACGTATTTTTGTTTGTTTTCCATTTATCTGCAGCTGATGAGGTTTCCAATTGTAATGTATTTGAATTGCCATAACTAGTTTTGTTTTCAGGTACAAGACTCATCTTCCTTAAACATTCTCCAGCATTTCCTTCAAATGAATCACTTCTTAAAAACATCTAACTAACCAAATAAGTACAATGCTGCACTCTAATTCTAGTTCACTGGAATATTCACAGAGAAACATAACCAAGAAATACAACGCTGAAGTGAATTCATTAAAGAAATTAAATGAATATTTACAGAAATTATTCCCTGTATTCACTAGATTACCTTGATGAAAATTACTTGCATAAAGAGTAGGTTACTCACCACAAGGTCATGCCACTGTATGCCTCACTTTTTTTGTTGTTCTAAACAGCACTGGTGTCATATTTTCCTTTTCTGTGCCATACTGCCTATTGCTCTACTCATGTGAAACGTTTCTAGCCATATGTGCCATGACTTGTTTGTAAGGCACTACATGCTCATAAGGGCTGTTTCTTCTTACCTGTCTTCATTACTGAAACTAAGTCAGTGGTCTTACTGGCTGTAGACTTTTAAGCCAAACAAGACACAGAACTTATTGCAGCAAATAGCAAGGAGAAGAATGATACGGTCAGCAGATACTGCTCATCTCTACATTCATGTACTAGAAACACTTGATCTTACCTACTTAGTTTATTCATCTACCAATATAGAAAAATGATCTAGAAAAATAAGCTTTTGTGGTCAGTATCTTTAACAATTCAGGATCCTCAAGTTCATGTTTTGAGAAGGGCAACAAGATGCTTTAAAAGATGGCAAAAGTCTGATTATTGGTATCTGCGTAGGGTCCAGAGAAGCTCTACCTTTTTCCCATCTGTAAAGGCAAGTTTAGAGATTATACTGGTAACTATCATGAGGAGATATGGGTTTCTGAAAATGAGATCACTTCCCAAAGCTGTACATGCTCTAATTACATCACAGTCATATTATTGTCATCACATTCTCAGAATGGCAAGCTCATACCATTCCAAGCAAGTACATTTTTAATCATTAAATGAAAAGCTTTTAGTTCCAAGAGCTAAGGAAAAATATATCATCTGTCAGCAAAAAGGAAGGGAGAGAATGCTAGTGTTTCAAAGAGTAGTTCCGTTAGACAGCACACTAATGTGTTCCACAAAAGCCCACAAAACTTCCCATCATGTGAGGATCTTTCCTGACAAAAAAACTGCAACAAAAACTAAACCAAGAAAAATGGAGAAACTTATCTTTAACAAATAAATTCAATGTATGAACCGGAAAAATGCAAATATTTCTGTCCTGTATTAATTCTCAAGGAGTGGAACAAGTGAAAAATTCTTCCTATGTAAAAAAAAAATAATAGTTCTATACAAACTAAAATCCACATCAAATATAAATTTTATATTTTTTAATGTTGATTGCTATGTATATCTATAATTAATTTAAAAGATAATTCAATGGGTCAGTTGTTTGGTCAATATACTCTGCTTTGATGCAGGACTAACTTGAAGCATTCTTATTTTTAAAACTTACCTGGCTTTCCTAAGTAACATCTTCCAATGTTTACATATTATTACAGCAAGGACAAAAATATGCCTAAACTAAATGTCTTGGTTTTAAATTAAGTCAATTTTATCCCACAGCGATGGGAGGTAAATGTATTCTTCTCATGATACCTGTACAGTTTCATAGGTATCATTACCATGTCCTCTGCACTGTCTTCCTTTCTATGCTCAAAAAATCCAATTTCCAGTACAAGACAAAAGTTTTCTCATATGCTTTTAAATCTCTGATCACTTTGTTGCTCCTTTCTGTTTGTTTTCTCTTAGAGAATGGTGCCGAAACCTAAACTTATAGCTGAAGCCTTGCCAGGATTAGGAAGGAAGAAAGAATATCACTCAGAGCTATCAATTTTCCATGATCCATTCCCAGAATGACATTTACCTTTTTTGGTAACATCTTATAAACCTTAATTCAAATTATGGCACATCTATGCTTTTCTGTAGTGTTACACTGCCCTTCCTCATTTTGCATTTGCCTATAGAATATATTTCCCAAGTATGGTACTTGCATTTATCATCATTAAATTTAATCAGATTTGGGATCTTTTCTCTGACATACATTGATCTCCAGAATACTTGCAAACTCCACAAATATTGTGCCATTTGTAAATTGCATCACTACACCCTTCGTTTCTCTGTTTAAATCAATAACGAAAATACAGAATAGACCTTCAGAGAAGCTGTTTCCCTGAGTGGGTCGACTGGGAGAGAAACACACTATCAGTTTGACATAAAACTATTGAAAATTGAACTTTGTCAATATTTTTTCAACCTCTTATGGAAATTTCTTCTAGACTGTGTAAAATCAACATGATAGTATATTGTTAAGGAGCTGGATTTCTAAAAACTGTACATTAAGAAAGGAACCTTCTTCAGCACCTAGTCATGCATTGTAACACATTTTCAGACTTAAATTCATGCTGCCCTCCATGAAAAACATCTACTAAAGTGATTAGTGAATGCACCAAGTAAAATGAAAATATTTGTTTCGTCATGGCAACAAAGAGCTTTGGTGGGGAACAGAGCAATCAGCTAAAACATATAGACCATAAAACATATAGACCAAACAGTTATGTATATTTGGGAACTGAACCATCAAATCTTGAAAGTGCAAAACATGAACTGTTTTGATCCTATGGGAAGGTAGGAAAATGGAGATTCCCAGGTGCCAGTTCAATACCATGATACCAAATATCACTGTGTGAAGTAGTCAAGTAACCTGAAATTCCTCAGTATTGGAAAAGTACGTGTGCAGTGATACTACTTTAAAGTAAAAAGTTAAGAACATGTGGCATGTGTTCACAAACCATGCTACCTATATCATTATGACTTAAAAGGGAAAAATTTAATAAGAATCCAAGGAACTGTATAGCACGATTAGGAAAAAGGCTTAAATTTCATTAAGTGTTTGTAAAATGCCATAATGAAAAAGTGCCCTTAATAAATACCAGCACCACTTTTGAATACTGAAGTAATCTTATTGGACTGAAGACCTAACTTCCATAGATTTGCATTTACCTGAATCTCATATTATAAAAATTAAACAATATTTAGATTTCAATGTTATTAGTGCTTCTCTTGTCACATATACGATAATCTGTTCTCTTATGCATTAGCAAAGTATTTAGTTGTACTGTGCTATGGGAAATTATTTAGGTCAAATATAGATTTCCTGAGACGGGTCTTTTGGTAGTAAAAGTTAGTCCTATTGAAAACAATGAAAGTATCAGCCTACAGCATGTTGACCTGAATCCTCATCTGAAAGATAGAAATACATCTGTCTGCTCTTTTTTAGAGATGAATTTCTAAGCAAATGATTTTTAATTCACAGGTTATTTGCAGAACACTTACTGGAAATTTCCAAGTTTTGTATGAGCCTGCATAGCTTCATAATTCATCCGATTATTATTCGTGGTCCCTGAATATTTTCTGTATGATCATATACTTACAGATGTACTTACAGAGGCGTCTGAGGGGGGACCTGATCAACGCTTATAAATACTTGAAGGGTGGGTGTCAGGAGGATGGGGCCAGGCTCTTTTCGGTAGTGCCCAGTGACAGGACAAGAGGTAACGGGCACAAACTTGAGTATAGGAAGTTCCACCTAAACATGAGGAGGAACTTCTTTACCTTGAGGGTGACAGAGCACTGGAACAGGCTGCCCAGGGAGGTGATGGAGTCTCCGTCTCTGGAGACATTCCAAACCCACCTGGATGGGTTCCTGTGCAATCTGCTCTAAGGTGGCCCTGCTCTGGCAGGGGGGTTGGACTAGATGATCTCCAGAGGTCCCTTCCAACCCTGTGATTCTATGATTCTGTGATTCTGTGATTCTGTGGATCCTGTAAGAGTGCAATGCATTTTCAGATAGTGTAACCCTGGTAAACATGTCTGCCCTACTGTTCTAAAGAATTAATTTTCTGAATCTTCCCTTCACCTTCCCAACTTTTGTCACTTTGGGATAAGTGGGTTTATAAAAACACACCCACACTTCAATACTCCTGCACTTAAAAGCTGCATTTCTAAAATTGTTTGATGTTGCTTTTTAGATCATTGGCATTCAAGTTAAAATGTTGAAATTGCAAATGAAACCTTAATACGAGTCTCATGAGCATTATTTTATAGTTGTCTTTGACCTGTCCACCATTTCCCAAATGATAAAAAATTAACCAGTTATAGCAAAAGGATGCTAAGATAACCCTAATATGGAAGTACAGGTTGACAATAAAAGGGGAAACTAGGTTGTAGTTGGAGGAATATCAATGCAGACAAACTGAATCCTCTGTGTGTGATTTTTCCTTCTTACTTACCTGTTTCTATCAGATCAGTACCTGTCACTTTGGGTGTACCTGTATTGCAGAATGGAGTAATATATAAGCTTAACCTTGAGTGAACCCTCCCGTTTGCTGCAGGCTGGCCTCTTCAGAGACATTTTCAGACATGCCCTTTTAAAACACATTTTCTGTTGTTAACACACTCTCTCTTTGCAAGAAGTCTAGTGGGAGGTGTCCCTGCCCAGGGCAGGGGACTTGGAACTAGATGATCTTTAAGGTCTCTTCTGACCCAAACCATTCTATGATTCTATGATTCTACAAGTGTGCAGTTTTTTCTTCTCTAAACTCTTCTTTCAGCTCTTGTTGATCCAAAGGCTCATATATGAAGGGTATAAACTGAAATGATCTCAAGGAGTCATATGTGTCTGATGTTTTTGAGGGGAGTAACTCCAGTTCTTGGGATACCAAAGCAGCAAACTTCTTTTTAGAACCTTTCTTTACATATTTTCAAAAGCAAGTATGTAAAGAAATTACGCTGTGATGATAAAGAATCCTTAATGTATATGCCAAGTTGAATATTTTTTTCTTGAGACTGCAGAACAATAGCTCTAAGAGATGCAGCGATTTCATTAATGACACTGGTATTTAACTTTGAAACTCACCACTGATGTTTAAATGCTAACATTGCTATCTATTTTAGAGCTACCCATTTTGCCAGATGCATGCAATCCATCTATGAAATTCCACAGTCTTGGGTTTACTCTTCAAGTGCCAAATGTAACTCTATTTCTTCCAAACTCCAGCTGCCAAGGCTCATCTTTCCCCAGGTACCACTTCCAACATTCATTTGTGCTGTAAACATATGGAGACAAAAATGTACTAAATAGTGTGTTGAAAGCTGAAAATGGACTATATAATTTCTGTGGATGACAAGATAAATGACAAAGGTTGCAAGAACAGTTACATTGAGGAGGTTAATTAATTGAGTGATTTTAAAAAGGTCTATTTTAACCATGTTGAGGTGGAATTTCCAGGCAGGTTAGAGCAACACAAAACCTGGGTTAATTACCTTCCATTTAAGATTAAACTTGATATGCACTTATGGAGGCCTTAGTGTTTTTATGTTATAGAAGCCACATAGTAACTTGACCTTTGCACACTTTTGAAACATCGTATTTATGACAGACACCTGTTTGTTTCTTTCTTGATCAAACCCTTCCATATTTCTAAGAGGACTTTGTTACTTTTCAAGCCATTTGGCTGTGCCTGAGAACTCTCTCAGAACTCCTCCTGTCTTCCTCCTCAAATCTGTCAGATTCACCTGCCACGGCCCTCCGTTATTTATTTCTGCTTCATGCGTTGTGCTCTTCTCTTAGCTGTTAACAATCTTATACACAAGGCACCTTGTAAAAATGAAGGCGATAATATTCAAAACAAACTGTTAAGATCTTACAACAACCACGGAACTGCCATTCCGACACAACTGTAGATTCAGTGAATAATCAACAGCACAATCCAAAGGAAGAAAAACAGTAGAAGAGCTGTAAATAATTTAACTGTTGTTGAAGATGTCTGTTCATTGCAAGGGGCTTGAATTAGATGATCTCCAAAGGCCTCTTCCAACCCAAAGTATTCTACGATTCTATGAACCCCTTAGTTTGAGATATATATGTTGGGAAATTGCTGACGAACTTGATACTTGAATGAGCCTTTCTTGCTTTGCAGACTGAACCAAAAATCAGAAAGCATGGAGAGAATGCATCAGGAGTGGGAGAGAAAACAGTAGCATGAAAATTGCCATAAAGTAGAGAAAATAAAGTTTGATATGAAGAGTTACACAGAGTAAATAAGTAAGGACTTGGGTGCTTCAGTGATTTTTTTGGATCTCTTCTTCACTAACACAGTATTAACTCATGTTCCTAGAAATGTTCTTATGAAAATGTTATTATTAAAAAAGAGTTTTGTTTTGGTTTTTTAATTATTATTATTATTATCGTGTTCTTCTTGATGTTTTTCTTCCAGGAGCCATTTCTCTTTCACACTGTATTTTCTTTCTCTTTAAAATGTATTTCTCTCAGTCCTCAGGTACAGAATTATATTTTCTATCCCTAGTTCTCTTGGCCACTTCTCCTGCCTTCAAGAGATTAGGAGATTCCTGCTCTACTTCCTGAAAGAGGCATTGTCACTACAAGGACCAAAATATCTGAAGACCTGACAAATGCCTCACAGAAGGGATCTTACCCTCAAAATAGCTCCCTGAGACAGAGAAATCATATTGCACACTAGGAAATGATGCTTGGGTTAGACTAACTTGATTTGTAACTCCCTGAACAAGCACCCGAGTAACCAAACCTGAGTTGCCTCTACTTTGTGACCAATTGGATCTGATGATTTACAGAGGTCTCGCTGAATCTAAATTATTCTATTATATTATGACTCTGTGAATTAGAAATTCAATTTATAACTGGTGCTTTTCTTTCTTTCTTTTTTTTTTTTAATTTTTGCACTTTACACTTTTTTCCTCTCTGATTTCACTGGCTCTTTGTGAAAAATTGCAACTAAACATGAAACAAAATATCCTGAAATATTACTGACCTTTATGACTCTAGGAGTTTTCCTTGTGATCCTACAATTATGTTTGAGGTTTTACTCTGTCATTTTTCTTTACCCAGCTTCTTTATAAAGCCATCGGTGGAGCTGTGAGACAACACAGTAAAGTGCAGTGGCAGTATAAATCAGTTCTACTTCCTGACCAGATAGACTCCTGCCTACAGTGAACCTTGTGTAAATAATCACAGATATATGAACACAGGCAATATGAGTGGGATCCTGACAGGAATGCATATTCAGTGCAGTGTTCCTTCCTGTTAAACTCATTTGTTGCCTTCATGTCCTGTAGGACTTTTCAAACAATCAAGCAGAATTCATAAGGACACATCTATGGAAGTTTCATTCCATGAGTAATGGTTTACAACATCTTTTACAACCCAAAACGAAATATAGCAGTGTGAGATAACCATAGATGTGTGAGATATGTGATATCTACCCTCAATCTTTGCAGATTATTATATCTTGTACTGAAGCTCTCTTCTCTTTAAAAGTTCCAGCTGGTACTATTAGCAGCTAAGCAACACAAAATGTAGAAAGGACAACATGTAATATTTTTAATTTTTAGTTAACATATGAGTTTATATTGAGAATTGATACACAGTAACGTGGAAGATTTTTACCCTGTGTTCAAAGCTGGATATGAGAACGCTTAACCACGTTTATGTCTGCTTCTAGTAATCATCCAATGTATACCTGTGACTATAGTCATCCATAAAATATATATCCTACAGAGTCTAAGAAACTCATTTGGTTGGGAGCACAGGAGACAGACCTCTTCCTGCCTTTTGAAAAGGCTGGAAATTTTAGAACTAAATGGAAATCTCATTTTTTTTCAATTTTGCTTCCCTACAAACCTCACTGCCTATTAATTACTCTGGTAACTGACACAGGCAAGAACAGAAAAATCATACTGGCATTTGATAAAGATAAAAATCTGCAAGACAGTTATAAAGTACAGGACTTGAATCATTCATGTACTTCAACAAACAGTTCCCATTCCTTTCCAATTGTGTTTTTCTGATTCCTTCCTTTTTTAGTTGTTTACGTACCCTTTCATCTTTGTTGTTTTATTCTGTCTTTTCTTTAGTTTACAAACAGCCTTATGTATGGAGTTTTAAATTCTTTTCTATTTCTTTCTACCTTCTTACGTGTTCCATAAGGCTCTGACCCTACTCCTGCATGTTCCTGCCCACCCATTGCTTACTCATAAATATTCAAAGTCCTTTCCCATCATTGATGGAGTTTCTTCCCTCACACAAGCATCCCTGAATGATATTTTTCACTTCAAAGATCTTCTCTGTCCTTCATATGCCTTGCCTCTTCCCTTGTCACTCCTATTCACACATTTCTACTCTCTCTCCTTACCAATCTCTTTCTCTACCTGTGTGGTCTCCCTCTCTCTTCCTCAAACATGCTGGAAAATACACAGGTGCTTTTGTTCTCCACCATTCTATTCATACCATTGCTTTTCTTCTTTCTGCTTCTAATGTGCAAAGGAAGGAAGTAGCTATATTTATGGCCCCTTGCTTTTCACAATAAATAGCCACAGCTGTTCTGACCGGACAGATGAATAAAATCCCAGTTACTGTAACTTATCCATTTCCATTTCCTTTTCCATTTCTGCATATTACACTAATGGCAGACTCTACAAAATACACCAGCAAAAGCAGACTTAGTGCTTGCTGATGGCACAAACAAGAAGGAGGTCCCTTAGAAGAGGAAAAAAAACAAAAGGGACAACATAGAGTTAGTGAGTTAATATTTCTTTTACACCAGGTACAGTGATTAATTCATAGAGTAATAAAATGAAAGAAATTACTGATATACTAGAAGCAAAATAGTTTACTAGATCTCACAATAAAATCCACTGCTCTAGGAATGGAGATAGGATAGCTATAACATTCTTGCCTATCAAACCTCAATATGGAAGAGATTCCACATGCCCACTAGATATCTTGTTCCAAATAGAATCATTGAATGATAGGGTTGGAAGGGACCTTAGTAAATCATCTAGTCCAACCCCCCTGCCAGAGCAGGGCCACCTTAGAGCAGGTGGCACAGGAACCCATCCAGGCGGGTTTTGAATGTCTCCAGAGACGGAGACTCCACCACCTCTCTGGGGAGCCTGTTCCAGTGCTCTGCCACCCTCAAGGTAAAGAAGTTCCTCCTCATGTTTAGGTGGAACTTCCTGTGCTCAACTTTGTGCCCGTTACCTCTTGTCCTGTCACTGGGCACTACCGAAAAGAGCCTGGCCCCATCCTCCTGACACCCACCCTTTATAAGCATTGATAAGGTTCCCCCTCAGACGTCTTTTTTCTAGATTAAAGAGACCCAATTCCCTTAGTCTATCTTCACAAGAGAGGTGTTCCAGTCCCCTAATCATCTTTGTAGCCCTATGCTGCACCCTCTCCAGCAGTTCCTTGTTCTTCTTGAGCTGGGAGCCCAGAACTGGACACAGTACTCCAGGTGGGGCCTCACCAAGGCAGAGTAGAGGGGGAGGATGACCTCCCTCCACCTGCTGGCCACCACTTTCAAAATGTTTTACTATTTTGTTATTTTCCTCTGGACTGCCCTTAAACCAAACACCATTGGGTTTGTCAATCCCTAGTAGAAAAATAATTCATCCTGTCAGATGTACTGCACACCTATTAATACACTCCACAATGAGGCCGTCTTGTCTTTTTCTTTAACAGTATCAGATTGCTGACTCATATTTACTTTATAGCCCATTACAGCCTCCAGTTTCTTTTTTGAAGTGCTGCTGCTTTACCAGTATCCTTTTGCTTTTACTTTATGATTTTTCTTCCCACATGTAATTTGCATTTGTCAGCATTAAGTTTCCTCCTGATGGTTCCAAGACATTTCTTTAATTTGTTAAGACCATTTTGACTTCCAATACTGGCCACCAATGCGCTAGCAGGTCCTTCTACCTTGCTGCCAGCTCTCTATTTCATGATTTCATTACTCGCATCACTAATAATCTGAACAGAAAATGCCTTTAAGTTCAAGCAGTTCACATGAAAAAAGTGTATCACATAGGGAATTTGCTAAATATCATTACTTTTGGCTAGGCAGAACATGACTTCTTCAGAGATAATTGCCTTACTCTTAAGATATGAAATGATGTACAACCTTCCCCATTGCTGCATCCTACTACTAGGTGTTGACAAAATTTTATGCATCTAATATGCATGTGTTTTAATTTTGGCCATTGATCTCCTCTATCTGAGTAAGATTTCATCTGTCACGTACATCTTTTACTTCTAGGCTGTTTTTTATCATGATCGAGTAGCTTTGCTTTTTTTTTTTTTATAACCAAACACGTAAAATAATTATTTCAAACCTTGGAAATTTTAAATTGCTTCTTTTTTTCAGTAAGCTTGCTTCTTTTTTTTTTTTTTTTTTTCTCCTTTTCCTCTCTTTTTTCCTCCAAGATGCATTGTTGCAATAGCTTGTCTCACTAACGTTGTGGATCGTCTCACCTTCCTTTGACTGGGTAACGTATCAAAGGGCTGCATAAAATGTTCCAATAACCATAAAATCACTGCAAGAGTAGTTTATCTGCCATAATCACAAGGCCTTTTGAACATCAGCATAAAGTTTGCCAATGCTGTAAGTATTTCACACATCGTTTTCCCTTTAAATATATGACCATACATTTGGACGCATCACAATGAGATTTCCAGTCACCCCAGTGCCCAGATTTTGCCTGCCTTATTGGTACCAACCGCCACCTCGCTTTCTGTGAGCTCTGCCAGCACTGACTGACTGGGGATTTTCCCCCGAGCGGTGGAAAGAACAAATCTCCGGGGGTCACCCCGACGGCAGGGCGCCATCCCGGTCAGCGCCCTCCGCCTCGGCCACCCTCCAGCCGCTTTTAATTTGCCGCCCTCACCCGGCGCTCCTCCCTCGCCGCCGTTCCCCGCACCACGGCCGGGCCCGCTCCGCCGAACCGGGGCTGGGAGGAGCCGCGGCTCCCCGGCCCCTCGGCGNGGAGGCGGCTGCTGCTGCTGGGCAGAGAGGAGTCGTGCAGGAGCTGCGGCTGCACTCGGACGCCACATTCCCTCCGTACGGGACTGGCGGTGAGGATGAGCGAGTGCTGACCCTGCCGCCGCCGCCGCCTGTGCCGTGAAGTGTCTGCTCCTCCTC
>VXBO01000489.1:48737-73945 GCA_013400135.1 Rhinoptilus africanus
CCCCCCCCCCCCCCCAATTTACTATACTTGCTTTAAGTCTTCAGGACTGTGAAATTAACTGGATCAGAATAAGAGTGTTATTGGCCAGTTTATATTCATATCTTTACTTATTTATAAGTCCAAAGTTTGAGATAGCTGAGTATGCTACCTGATGTACTATTTAAATGAGTTTTCTGCTATCACGGAATTATAGAGAGACTATATCTGCTGTTGATTTTTAGGTCTGCATTTGAGAAGGAAGAGTGATATATCTGCAATCTTTTATTCCAGAAGAGCTTCCTTTGCTGCAATCTTTTATTCCAGAAGAGCTTCCTTTGTAATATTTAGCTCTACTCTATTGTTTTGCACTGACAGGCTCATTTAGAGAAAAAACAGTATTTTAGTTCCTTTGTGAATAATCCCATCATTTTTCCTGGCTGCCAAGAGAATTCACTTTTTGTCCCAGCAGTCAGATAAAGATAGAGTCATTGTTCTTCATAGATTAATTGCTTAGATGCCTTTTCCACTGAGATATTAGAGAATTTTTCTCTACATGTAAGATCTTTCTAAGGAGGTGATGTCGATCTAATTTCGACCAAAAGATTTGGATTCTATAGAAATACGTTCTTTCTTTAGCCTTGCTCAAAATAAAGATTCCGTTTCTTTAAAAGGGTTTTTTAATGTCTTTATGAATATTCCTTTCCTTCTCTAAATTTTCAGCAGACAAGGAGATGATTCTTAAGGTGAAACTAAGCTTTAAAAATGTTAGAACAATACATTCTGTGATGTTTTGTAAAAGTTACGAGTGACTAAGGAAAGGAGACCCTAAAGCAACTATAACTTTTCTCATGTTCCAACTCTAATACAATAGAGAAATTCATCATGCCCGTTAGTTTTAGCATGATAGCTAGAAAAGGACAGAGTGGAAATTTAAACTTTAAATGTCCTACAGTGCGAAGGTTTTGTAGGTCTTACCTTGTTTTTAGAAATAAAATAGCTATATGTGTAGTTGAAAATTGTGTAGTGGTATTTGGCAAATTATTACTAAAAATAAAAATCAGTTATTGAAAGAAGTTGTTGAAAGAAGTCAATAGCCTTCAGATTTGTATAGAAACGGAGAGTATAATTGAGAGTATAATTGCAAGCATGCTTTCTTTTTTTTTTTTGAACCTCATGCACTACCCATGTTTCAGTGATAAGAAGAAACTATTTAGAGACAGGAAGAAGAAGGGAATTCACCCATATTTGATCTATTTTCTTTGACATAACTGATATCAGTTTTCTTATATATTTATTATCCTAATAAGCTATCTCTGCCTGGTGTTCTTGATTGGAAAATTTTGATGAGATTCTAACTTAATGGAATTGGTCCAAATGGGCCATTAATTTCATTTGATACAAGATTTTGCTCCAAGCTGTTTGAAAAGCACTGAATTGCCAAACATTTTAACTGAGTAAATTAAGAGTATGTGCCACATCCAGTGCCACACATATTGGTGTGGAAATCCATAGGCTTAACCTGTACATAAGGGATAAAACTGGTGTGAAAAAAAAGTGGAAACACACTGTCTATGCATAAACTGAATCTTCTAGTTAGAAGAAAGTTTAAAATTGTTAGAGGAGTGGTATTCTTGAACCACTTGCCAGAAAGAATAGTAGGGGGGTGATGTAGGGGAGAAAAATTAAACTTGTTTTGAGATGGGATCTAACTATTTAATGAAAGGGCTTACGTGGTATAACTTCTCTCATCAGAAGTAAAGGACTGGATTCCTTCCTTGTCTTACACCCTCAGTCTAACAGTAATTTTTCTCATTCGGTGCGGCTGATGGCTCTACTGACAGCCACTGACTGTAATGTTTATTCTTCTGCATTAGTTTGTCTACCGTAAGAACTCTGCAGCTATTGTATTAAACCAAAAATGTGGCCTATATTGCATCAATTGAGTTCTCCACTTCATTGCTTTTTGTCACTTCCACTGTTCAGATACCATGTGTGAAAGTCTCTTTTTCAAATAACATTTAATTCAATGCTGACAATCATGAATAAGACCTGTGGAATCAACCAGACTGGTTTGATAATCATAAAAAGGCTTTTGGAATATTTCTGTTTCTTGAGCTTCTGGGTTCACGTCTTCTTTTTTNTTTTTTGGTGTCCTTTTTTTTTTTTTTTTTTTTTTTTTTTCCCCCCCTCTTTCTTTTTTTTTTCTTTCCTGAAACAAGGATGACAAATTCACAGTCAAAGAAGAAACTGAATATTTTCGTTATATCCAGTAACCCAAGTCTTCAGGAAACATAACAAATGTTAAGATGAGACATATCTAGCACTAGCCACAGCGCTCAATTCAAACCTCTTTTCAGTTTTGACTGTCTTCAAAATTATATTTGCTGCTATTTTTGCTGCTGTTAAAACTTGCCACTTGAAAAGGTCAGAGTACTTCTAACTGCTGACACACACTGTTTTTCACTATATGATGATAAATTGCTAACATTATACAAATTGCATAACATTATTAAACTGTTAAACAGTGGCTAAGTGTCTGGCCTGGTGCATCACTATTTGCTTGACCACGGGAGATGTGTAAGTTTGATTCTGCGACTTAGCTACTGATGGTTTACAACAGCAAGGACTGGGTAGTTCCCCAGAAATTTAGCTTTTGTGTTTACAGGTACTGTGATTTCTCTAATAGGAGAAGAAAAGCACAGATTTTACTGCTTTTAAACCGAGTTTGTGGTTTTGTACTCAACTTGGTATTTTGTAGCATCTTTGGGAGACAAATAGAGTTGTAGTGAGGTAGGACCAGTGTCCAAGAGGTTCAAGATCAGACCTCTAAAAGCAGTGTATTAAAATAACAGTATCAGTAGTGACATGTACTTTTAGTCATAAACTAACAATAATTTGTGAACTCAGGAGGTTAATTTAGATAGTAGTATTTAAATAATATAAATGAATCTTTAGATTAGTATTCAGATAATATAAATCCTTCCTCTGATGTAATCACATGTGTTTTGTCTTTTTATATTGTTTTATATTATTGTTTTGTATTGTTTTACTTTGATTGAGATACATGAAATTTAAGAAGACAGGACAGCTTAGTAACTGACTGCTTAGATAATATTTTCATGAGAAAAATGCTGGTGATTGATACATATTCAATGGCTATTGATTGGAGGGGCAACAACACAACATGATAGACAGTTGACTGCCTAACAATATAAATTTAAACTTCAGAATTCCATAGTGATTCGCTTCATAATGAGTCAGGAGTTGAAAACCAGAGGATGGCCTTTGGAAGATGTGGCAATAGGGATTCTGCTTGTTCAAGAGTGCAAATAGGGGGGTCTGTAATGTTTATAATCGGGGGGTATTTTAAATCAGCCACCTCATTTCTTTCCTATGATTCAGAAAACATTGCTTGGGTAGAAAGGAGACAGCAAGTAATGAATTTCTAAGTAAAAACTGACCAGAAATACACTGTTATATGCCAGATAAGCGCAGTGGATGGTGTGGCACAAGGTTTTGAAAGAACAGAGGAGGCAAACCCTTCAGACATTCCTCTTTGCTTGTATTAATAGGGTTAGATTCAGCTTTTGAGGTGTAGTCCCACAAAGGGTCTCTCAAAAGACAGTGGAATAAATTTAACTCATTATGTCCAGCTCGAATGTAAAGCCCTAATCACATTAATGTTGGAGACAAAAAAGCATTTGAAAAGCAGTCCCAGATGACCATAAAACCCTCGTCTTACATAAAATGAAGCAGAGTCTGTACAAGAAGGCATCCCTTGAGTTCCCTGTGAGTTTCAAGTTACGCCACATGGGTTTATGCTGAATAAACACAGTATTGGAAGAATTTCGAAAGAGATCTGACTGTGTTTATGTGTAATATATTAAAATAATAAAAATGTTTTTGCAGTTTTCTGGAGAGCTCTATGTAAAAGTGCCAATGTAGTTTAAATTGCTGCATTAGAGACCTAACTGAAACTGGTATAAGTCTTCAGAATCTTTAATTATGTTGAGAAATTTCCAGCACAGATGGTAAACTGATAAGGTTTTGATAAGTTCTCATACCATGTGGAACTTCTGTCTCTTTCACGTGTTGATTTGCTTGATGAAAGATACCAAGCTAATGACAAGTTAATTTGCAGGAGTTAAGTTTCAAAATAACATATCATGTTTCAAAAAGTATAAAATTCAGTATGAGAGTAATTCTGTCTATATTGGTATGCTAAACAATGACAGAGAAGTCTTCAGGCACTGAACTCATCTGCCTATGCAGTTAAATTGTTTTTAGCATGGTTTCATTATGGACCAGCTAGCACTCTTACTGACCAGGGGCAACCTCCTGAAGGATTTGAATTCAGGCACTCTGTGTATTTAACAGTACGGAGGTGAGCTGTTGTGCCATTAATTTTTTCATGCTGCAGAATGATCTGAGGCACATTTAATGTAGATATGACTGGTCTTTTTTGTGAGTGTTCTTAAATGAACTGATCCTGATTTGTCCTCATGGTGATTCACTCTGTTCAGATGGTGACAGGTGAAGGGGAAAGGTCCAGAACATCTATGTCCTTGTTGCCGTTTATTGCAGTTTCACTCAAAAAATGTTGATGACAGACACTTTGTTGGAAAGCTGATTGTTTTGTTGTTTCTTTGGTTTTGCATATCAGTATTTTCCTTGGACTTGTGTCATCCAGGCATCGCAGACAAAGGTTATCCCTGGAAACTTTTATAGTAGAAGGAGAATTTAAGCAGATTTAAAGACTTGAGGGTCAGGGCTTTATTTAGTATCAGTCTGCAGTGTGTATTGGGCCAGTGTATGTATGATCTAGAAGATATGCCTTCAAAAGCCTGAAATAATTTTGTTGCCATTTGTTACATATATTAGATTGAGAATTAACACTTTGTTTGTCTGCCCTCCATGGTATTTCTTTTGAATCTCTGCTTTCTTATGATCGAGTTTTTCTTGGTTGTAAGTTTGACTGTTGAGGAGACAGACTTGCTTTTTCCCATCGTTGTCTCTAGAATGGTTAATGACAGGCCAAGTTACCCAATGCTGTAATGAAGTTGATAAAACCCCAGCTGGAGAAAGCAGTACTCAAGTCTCTAGGTGAGAGAATAGAGTCAGCTGAGGCAGAAACATTAATTGTTACCTCTGATTATGACCTACGCAGTTGACCTTTGTGAATTGCTTCCCTCCAGTTTATGTATTTGCAGTTCCGCATTACAAACTTCCGTTAAGGTTGCAGATTGTGGATTGTGCAAATGTTACGGTGTTGCCTCACAATCAGGTCCATATCTGCAGGTGAAGTCTCACAGTGGATGAAATTTTTCTGGAAAACCAAAGGCCCCTTTGTAGAATGTGGACAGGTGTATGCAGGTGTTTATATGATTCAGGCAAAAGAAGCAACCAGTGCTTGGAGTCTCCTGTGCTGAAGATGAGGTAAGTCAAGAGAACTTTCCAAGGCTTCTTCACTGTTTGGAATTTCCTGGGGCTGTCAAGGAAGAATGGCACTGACAATTGATTCAAACTGTATTTTTGGGAACTGAACTGGGATGATCAACTTGTGTTATGTACTGGCAGCTCTCTGAACTCCTGGAGTAGCGATGACTTAGCATTATTAGCCTTTAAGACCACATTCAGAGTAGTACTTAGATGGGGAAAAATAAGCCTTCCTCTGCTTTTTTCCTTTGCATTTCTCTTCATAAAGCTTAGTCTGGCACATAGCAGGGGACTTCAGCCTTGATCTGGGAAAGCATACTATTGAGAACTATGTTTAGGGAAACTAGACCATTCAGTGTCTTGAAAAGGAGAAAGCTCAGAGTGGCTTTTTGTCATTGATATTAGTAGCCTCTTCTGATACCTTGTGAAATACTGTCTTCAGTATAAACCGTGTAAACAAAATTGAGCTATTAATACCTATTGTGCGTATTACTCCCACACAAGTCAAATGTCTTCTCTTGATCTGTCACTCTCTGTTCTCATTTTGTAAGCCAGTTCTTAATCTGTTTGAGCAACTTTTCTAATGTCTGTCTGACCTTGTGTGATGCAGCATTAACTGATTTGAAATTGAGATAAATAAAATGTTCATTGTGTCACATTTTTCATCTGTCATATCAGCAACACATGCAGTAAATTTGACGTGTAGTTTTTTTATGAGTTTGAGTTACTCTGGCTGGTCTACGCAGCATGCAGTTTTAAAGGTTTGTAAATGAGGCCATAGCAAGCATTTCCAGTTTCTGTCCTAAAAGTGAAGTCAGAGTTACTGGGTTGCAGTTCTTCAGATCCTCCCCTGTTCTTTATGTAAATACAGTTATTACCATATAACATATGGTGCTTCCTCTTCCTTTTTTAACTTCACTTCTGTATTCTGAGGAGAAGAAAGGATATTGAAAATACAGCAAGACCAGTGACAATGAAATTCCTACAGTGAAACTGTGTCCTGACTAAAATTAGTGTGAGTTTTACTCTGACCTGTGTGTGGCTGTGGTTTCAGCTGGAGCACTTCTCTTACACAGCTTTCAGTTCACGTGCGAGGGGACTATGTCTGAAGCTGTGGAATCCCCTGTTACCAGCTAGAATGATTCATGTTGCTTTTGCTCTGTACTTCACTCATGGGGTTAGCTCTTGCTAACATCAGTGCTATTCGTTGAACGCTGTAGGCTATGGGGTAACTGTATTTCAGGGTAGTATTGCTTGTAGGATGATAACATAGCTGATAATTTTTCAGAAATTTTTCTTGTGTGCTTGGCAAAGTAGCTTCAAGTCATCAAGACTGATTCCTTTTATCTTATTTAGAAAATGTTAATACAACAAAATATCAAATGAGGCAACGCAGATTCTTGAACTGGGAGACACATAGCTAAGGGTCCTTTGAATAAAGTGTTGGAGAATTTTCAAGGTAGTGCCTCAGTTTAAGCCACTTACAGAAAAAAGTGGCAGAAGATTATCAATATGTTTAACTCACCTGTATGTACCAGAAGGATATATACCAGATCACTAGAAATATTTTTCTTATCTTTCATCATGATGTAAACGAGAACATAATTTCTGCATCAACTTGAATCTATTGTCTCTCAAAACTAGTCTGAATGATGACCAGCAGAACAAGGTGTAAATGTTGCTGCTTTGACCTAGCCCCTTTGCTTGAACTACATACTGGGACAAATTATTTGCGTTTCCCTTCCATGTGGAGGAGGAGAGCGTGAGATATATTGCACCACTACCACTCCGTTGGCATTAGCTGTGTTACTCCTCTTTGGCCAAGAACCAGGTAAAATGTTTCTTTTAAGATATATGAGATGCTCATATGCCACGATAGTGACATATAGATCTGTGATACTGTTTGTGATATGCAAAGCATATCTGTCCTATAGTATAAAGTGAAGCACAGATATCCTGAAACTACCACTGATTCTACCTGCTTTGCCTGCTAGGTAAAGGTTCTTACCTGGGGTCCCAGTAGCCTGACCCAAAAATCCCCATATCCAAAGACAGAAAGTGAGTATCTGTATGAGTAGATCCAGGCCTTCATCACTTTACTCCTTTTGCTTAGATACCTCGAGGAAGTCCCTTACTAACTGTGAAGTCCATTTTACTATATTTCATTTTGCTAGTCAGCCTAGCATTTTGTTAAGCAATTGTCATGGCTTAACCTGAGTAGGCAGCTGAGCCCCACTCAGCCACTGGCTCACTTTCCCCTCATTGGGATGGGGGAGAGAATCGGAAGGGCAGAAGTGAGAAAACTTGTGGGTTGAGATAAAGACAGTTTAATAGGTAAAGCAAAAGCTGTGCAGGCAAACAAAGCTAAATAAGGACTTCATTCACTACTTCCCATCAGTAGGCAAGTGTTCAGCCATCTCCAGGAAAGCAGGGCTTCACCACGCGTAACTGTTATTTGGGAAGACAAAAGCCATAATTCCGAATGTCACCCCTTCTTCTTCCCTCATCTTTTATTGCTGAGCATGATGATGTATGGTATGGAATATCCCTTTGGTCAGTTGGGGTCTTCTGGCTGTGTCCCTTCCTAACTTTTTGTGCACCAGCCTGCTTGCTAGTGGGGCAGCCTGAAAAGCAGAAAAGACCTTGACACTGTGTGAGCACTGCTCAGCAATAACTAAAACCTCCCTATGTTATCAACACTGTTTTCATCACAAATTCAAATCACAGTATGGTACAAGCTACTATGCAGAAACTTAACGCTATCCCAGCCAAAAGCAGCACAGCAATTAAAATAGTGGAACCAAAGCATAGGTGTCCAAGTGCATAGGAAGCAATATGGAGTGTCAAGATAGTGAAGTTGTGGTGGTAGTCTGGAGGAAGAGCCTTATGTTGTTTCATAGTCGCCTAGCAGCTAAATATGACCGTATTTTATTATTACTGCATATAAATGTGCCCTTGTTCAAAATGCTTGACAAACATCAGCAAACAAATTCTCACAATGACAATAATGCAGTGTAAAAATATTATCTCTGCACTTTCTGTAGCACTTTATAGGACACTTATTGAAACGTTGTATATATATGCTGGAAAATATTAGTCATCACTCTAGACAGACTTTTCAGCCACTCTGCCACAGTCCTATCGTTCTTTTTGAGTCTCTAATCTGTCCTGCTATCATGTTCTACACATGCTCACTCTTTGTTTAAACTTCCCATTCAGTAAAAGCCCACCATCCCTGGAGATTCCTATGGATCTATCACATGCCATAGGAGTTATCTGTGGTTTGGTCATTAAGGCATCGTGGTATGGATCCAAAAGTTCTTGCTCCATAAGGCTTCCTCATATATAGCAGTTCAGGTGCAAGTGGGATGTTTGGTGATCTGATCTGTGTGATTGAAGGTGAGCTGCAATGTTTCATGCTTGTTGGTACTAGTATGTGAGTACCATTCTAGCCTTGTGAAACTTCAACAGATCTTTGGCAAAAGTATGCATTCTTTCTTTGTCAAATGAGATTTTTCTAGGATACATACTATACAGATAAGGAAACTGATGACAGTTAATCCGCCCAAACATCACTGCAAGAGCCAGAATCAGATGTCATGATTAATATCTTTGGAAAAGCGGTGTCAAACCACTATGTCACACATTCTCCTAATAATGAGCTTAAAAATCCTTTGTATGCCAGCACGTAAGCCACGCTCTCTACAAGGGTTACACAGGATAAGAAGAAATGTGGATCAAGTAACTAACTGCGGAGTGCATAAGGGATGCTAAAGCAACCAGGAAATGGAAAGAAACCCAAGCAACTGGAAAGAAAGGACAAAATGGCCTCCCTGTGTTTAAAGATGTGTCTTCCCATGGGAGAAGACAAGGGCTTGTACTTTCCATCCTGTTTTTCCCTCCCCCTAAGAGCACACATAAGAAAGAAGAAATTGCTTTGGGACAATATGAAATTTATTCCAACTCGTGAAGAGTTATTTCTCTCCCTTCTTCTGTGTTAAAAGGATCCAAAGCCCTGTAAATGACATTTATGTCCACTGGAGGACTTCTGTACATGGAAGATTGAAAAAGCAGGCCAGTAGCTAAAACCCAAGTCCCAAAGAACCCTCTTCCAATGTCCTCAATGTCCAATATGATCATAACAAAACAAGAAACTGTATATCAGGAAATAAATTTTTTCTTTCTCTCCTTTATTTCAACAACCTATACCATCAGCAGCCACTGAATCCATCTGTAACAATGTTTCCCGCAAGTTTTCATGGTAATTGTTCTTTTTATACTTTTCCCTATGCCGACTTACCCTGTGTTCTAGAGGAAAAATGCATCAACAAGCTCTCATGTTCATGTATCCCTTTTCTTTGCACATTTTAGAAATAAAGCAAATTAGGCTATATTTATTTTTTCTTTTTACAAGTAACAGTTTGTAAAAAACAAAGGGATTTATTAACATCAATAGCTGCAAGGATTTACAGGAGTGTAAGTGCAATATTCATGAAACAATAGATCGATTTAAGGCAGATGGATAGCAACTTTTCCCAAGCTATATATGTTCAGGAGAGGATAAAAGTGCTGGTTCTGGCATTACATGAAGGCTGAAGCAGAAGTAACTCTCTTCTAGTCTGTATAAAATCAGTGCGGGCATCAGAATCCTTCAGCACATTTCCTCAGCTGTTCAACACTTGCTGGTGTTTGTGTTACTGTATCTGGATTTTTTACAAATTCATAATGAGGTCTTCAGATCCATGATACTCAGGCTGTTCTGTGTGCAGCCTTGGAGGCAGACCAGACCTGTCAAATCCAATGGAAAATAAATGTAATGGCCAGCTGGCTTAGAAGCCTGCAGTTAGATCATCAAGAATGAAAACTCCACCCGGAGGTCTGCCCTCCTCCTGTAGCGGAGTTTGAGCCTCCAGCAATAGATCCTGTTATCCTTACCCGAGGTGCAAGGCTTTAACCTTTGATTTTTTACCGTTTCATAATTGAGCACAGGGATTCTATGCTTTCTAATTTTCTGTCTACAGTGCTTCCGAGCATCAGCAGAGATTTTTTTTGTGTGATTTAGTAGTCTCTTTCTAGACAAGGGAACTTTTGCGTGACGAACTAGCGAAAAGATGTCCCACATGCCTTTTGTCCAGAAAATATGTGACGGTAACAATCGTATGTTAGTACCTGCATTTCTGGATCCTTTCATGCCAGAAGATTTTCCTGAAAAAAAAAAAGCAATCTCTAAAACCTAAAAAGGTATATTTTTGAACTCTTTTACCTCCTTCATAATTATACAGCAAAGACAAAAGAAATACATCAGTGCTGTGTGTTTTGGTGGGGGGACTGGGATTGGTGGTTCTGAAATCAGGGGTTGCTTCAATTTTATCTTCTCAGATTTTTTTCAAGAAATGCACTGATCTCCAGTTCCCATCTCTCAGCTTTACCTCGGGATAAGTTGTTCTCAAATTCTATATGGCTTACCTACGTGCAATTGCCAGTGGGGACACTGCTGCAAAATGTTCTGGGGCTTCTGTTCATGAACTTTTATTTGAACATTGAGAATCTATCTCTGTGGGAGTATCAGAAATCAGAAGGTCTGTTACGTCCACTCAGCCCTGCTATACTTTCACTACAGTTTTTAGTAAACCAAAAATCTGGAAGGGGAAGCGATAGACAAGAATACTGCTAGACATCGCTGAGCCTAAGCAGGAGGTGGAGATTGGCAATCATAGAGAAAAAACTTAATGGGTTTGGTCCATTCAGGGTCCTGCAGCCTTAACAGCACTGTATATTATGAGGCAAAGGTGGGCTTTATGAGGACCTTCCAGGAAAAGCAGTCAGAGATGCTCCTCGTCTGGTTTCAGGGTTAACACACATAAGTCATGTGGTCTTCTGCCTTACGTGCTTGTGGTCTCATACTGTAAATTTTCCCATTATCACCTATAGAGAGCGTACTGTGGCTTGCAAAGGTTATATATATAGTACTATGATGCATTAGTGTGATGTCAGCATTCCGCAGAATCGCTTTTTCCAATAAACGCATAAGCCAGAGGATGTAGGAATGTGCTAGAGGGAGTGGTTTTATACAGTTTCTGGAATAAACAGCATTAGAAGTGAGAAAAAAAAAACAAGAATTTCATTCTAGGAGGTTGCAGAATGTAGTTTGTTTTAAGGCTTGTACTTTATGTATCTAATTAAAACATGACCAGGCCCATGTTTTTGGGTAATAAAATATGTTGATGTTTAATAACAGGTACCTGGACAGCAAGATAGTCAAAGAACAGCAATACGCAACAGGCAAAAATGAAAGAATGCAAATTAGAAAGTTAAGCTGAACTACTATAAATAATGCAAAATAAATTTTCATTTTTTCACTAATAAAATGTGCAAAAATGTTGTTTTCATGCTCATGAAAAACATTAATTGAGAACTAAACCAACACTTCCATAAACAGTGTTCATATGCATTTTTCCTCTTTGATATAACTTTTTGCATTTCTGACTACTGTTTTTTTTTTAGTTTAGATAATAAATATGCCTGTCTTTTTAAAGAATGATGAGACAACTCTGTAAATCAGTATTCTGCAGCAGCTATGTATAATATGAGAGGGTAAAGGCAATCTAAGCAATAAATCTTGTTTCTGTGTTAGGATTCCATTTTACCCCTACGACTGTATTTTAGTAACAAAAAAGAGCATGCATCTTTAATAATTTGCCATCTGCAATGTATAGGATAATCTGTTTGTTTGAAGAGCAGCAATAGCTCTTACTAATAAAGGGATGTTAGTACTTCTGTCATGTAAAATAATAGTTGTATCAGTGCAAATAGGAACTGCTTAATGAGTCATTTGTCATTTAAATCTCTCAACGCAGTTACAGCAGATGCTTTTATATCCTTATTTTGCTGCTTCTTTTTTGTTTTTTATTATACCTATTGTTCACTGCTGAAATAAGCACGGCTGCTCAGCTGATGCCGTTTTTCATAGGCTCTCTCGGCAAGGGAGGAACCGGGGATGAAGCTGCATGTAGGTCTCCATGGCGACCTTGGTCTTGGCCTGATGCCTGCAGTCTGGCCTGCTCACAAAACGCCATGCCCTGATGAATTATTTAGCTGTGCTGAAAAAAGAGAAATACAGCAACAGGCCCCTACTGAGTAACTGAGGAGAGCAGGGAGGTGACATCAGTTGGTTTATACTGATGTGCTTGAAGGTTCTCAACAGATAGCAGAGGGATCAGTTTGCTCTTGGTTTTCTTAAGGCTCTGCTGTTAATCACTGTCCATGTTGGATACCCACATTTTGTCAATGGTTATGAACAGAAAATAACAGAATTATTCTGTAAGTTTCTAGTCTTTTTTCCTTTGGTGATCTTTCATTTATGATTGAACAATTTTGTTCGTCCGTTTTTAACGCTATGCTTTCAAAGACAGAAATTATGACAAGAGTTCGACAATATCATACACTGAATTATTAAGCTCAGAAATAATTATGCCCCAAATTGCTATGTGGTTCTGTGTATTTAGGTGATTGTATCAGTTTGTTAAACAGCATTTGGTGGTTGTCAGTTGTTACTGGCAAAGTTAACTGACCTATATTTTGTTTCTGCATGGTTATTGTACTTGGATTACACAGGAAAGATAGGGAGAGACTCTATCAGGGACTGTAGTGATAGGACCAGGGGTAATGGTTTTAAACTAAAAGAGAGGAGATTTAGATTAGGTATTAGGAAGAAATTCTTTACTCTGAGGTTGCCCAGAGAAGCTGTGGATGCCCCATTGCTGGAGGTGTTCAAGGCCAGGCTGAATGGGGCTTTGAGTAACCTGGTCTAGTGGAAGATGAGAGAAAAGGTAATGTATCATGTGTACACTGTTTGATTTGACACCTCAAACTTTGAAGACAAGTTTTACCAGTGAGACTGATTTTTAAAATTTCAGTATATAAATGATTTTTCATGTGCATGTAATTCAGGGCAGAGAATCATGCATGTATAAGACTCAAAAGCCCTCTATTTCAGAAGAACTCCTGATTTTCTTTCTAAGGGGAGAAGATTATTTCCTACTACCAGTGACCAAATCTCTGTTCATGTCAGAAATGCATATTCATGTTGAAAATCCACACAATAACTCATATAACTCATTTTGTGACCCCTCTTTGTACAACAGCACTCAGAATTACAAATGAGCTGTTTGACAGATTCAGTGGGGACCATGTCTGTGTCAGGGGGTTGAAGTTCAGGTATATGTTGTTGCTTGACTCGCCTCCTTTCAGTTTTGACATGGAAATATGGCATTGACCTTCTGCCTGAAATCTGAACCTTCAGAAGGAACTTTCCCTACTTGGCATACTATGTGATTAATCCATGTGAGTCTTGAACTAACCCAGTTCACTAACACTACCAGTGCTACATTTCATCATCAGTGGCTCGCAAAGCAGTGGTGTGCCTAACCTTCACTCCATTCACTGCATTCGCTTTGCAGCTTCGGCCTCAACCAGAAGGATCCTCTTCGCAGCTCTGTCAGCTTGTAAGTCCAAGGCAGGACTCAGAATGAGGTGGCAGAGATTGCTCTGATCCTTTGCACTCTGCATTTTTTTTAACCAGACGTAACATTAACTAAACCGAAGCCTTTGCTAGCTAAGGTTATTAGAAGTAAAGAGCTGCATGTTAGTCATGAAATCCTTATTTTGAAACGGAGTAACTCAGTCTGATAATTTCATTTTGCCTTGGGACTCATATATGGAACAGTTTGCTAAAGGGAAAATTGTAACTCCTCTACATTTCAAGAAGTCACATGTCAAAGTCTCCTGAGTGCAGATCATGTCTTTGCATCTGCCATGTGCAAATAAAGATGAATTAGTAAATACAGAGTTCAGGTATTATCTAGAGAATACAATAATTTGAACATCTTACAGTCACTGTAAAAATATACAGTATATTTCAAAGTCCACATTTTCTGTGAATAATCAAGTACTGTTATCTTTTTTCATTAATTCTTAGTTTATCAGCTTTATTTTTCTTCATTTGTAGGAATATTTGTTATTCTTGGGGGAACCGATTCTGAATCTGGGAGTGGTGCTCTGCATAAGGCTATTAGATGCTTACTTATAGCTGAAATCTGGAGTTTACATACTCCTTTCTTTTAGATGATGTTATTTTGACAGGTGGAACATCTGAGTATTGTTATTACATGGATTGTATTTACTCCCAAACAATCAAACATGTAAGCTTATACTTAGATTCACTTTTAAAGTGTTACAAAAAAAAAAAAAGACTTCAAAATTTAAAGCATCTTTGTAGAATCCATCGAAAACAATTGTCTGTGTATTAAATAAATTCATTGAAAAGCCCTTGCAACAGTGCAGATAAAATTCATTATAAGATCTCATTAGACTGATCTCATTATCATTAGTTAAAGAATCTGTAATTCTAAAGTAGGTACTAAAAGATGGGAATGGATTATTTTTGCTTTTAAAGTAATAGCATGTAAGTAATGTCTTTTGTTTTCCCATATGGATATTTTTAGATTTTTTTATAGTAACAATTTATCAGTCCTGGTCATTTGCGTTAATCATCCAAGATGATGGCTGTCTTGCTAGTGCCATGGCCTAAAGTGATTCAGACCCTTCACCAGCTTTGATTACTAATTGATAGTTACAGCGATTTATGAGATGTGTCCTGACTTTTCAGTGTAACCTGGTGTTACCTGGTGGACATGTAAAAATAAATTCTACCAACAATGTAGTGTGTGGTTTTGGCTGTGACATTTTGGCATTACTTTTAGTAAAACTGACTATTTTAATGCTATCTCCATTTGCCATTTTGCCCTGTTGAAATAGCTCAATCTGCCACTGAACCTAGTGAAGAAAGGATTTTAATTTCCATATTTTTAAATATGCTCTTTTAAATATATTCTTTTAAACGCTTGAAAGTCATGGTCAAAATGCTTCCCTCACTGTGTTGAGTTTATTGCTGAATGGCTCCGCTATGTTTAGTAGTCTGGTGTAGAACTTCTAATCGGTAGGCTTAAAAATTTATCATGCCATTAGTTAAAACTGATTTGTCAGTGGTCTAGCTTTATAGTGTAATATTAAATTACAATTGTCCTCCACGTTTTTTCTTACATTTTATTCTG
Source organism: Rhinoptilus africanus (assembly GCA_013400135.1). Taxonomy (NCBI): domain Eukaryota; kingdom Metazoa; phylum Chordata; class Aves; order Charadriiformes; family Glareolidae; genus Rhinoptilus; species Rhinoptilus africanus. The sequence continues at coordinate 64,265 of VXBO01000489.1, forward strand.
TTACTTAAAATAGAAGTATATAGAGTGAAGATGAATGGTATTTGAAAGAAACATTATGAGGTTCACATATCTTTCGTTTGCAGTGGTGTTTAATGAAGAGTTCTTTAAGATAGTGTGACTTCACCTATGCCATAAGAAATGCATTTTGTGCTTCTTAAAAAAAAAAAATAATTATTTTTTTGAAAGTACTATAATAATGGCAAGCAAATTACCCCCCAAAACCAGTTAAAAGCTTGTTATCCAGCTTAGTATATTATTTCAGATGTTTTCCTGACATATTTTCTGAAACAGAGAAATTTCTTTTGTAAGTCACTTTCAATTTTATACAGTTTTTACTCAGAGAAAGATGCTGTTCAAGTGCACTACTACTACACCTGTCATTTACATCCCGGATAAAAGATAACAGAGTTTTGTCCCAAGTTTTTCTACAGAATTAATTCCCATGTCCCTAAATTTAAGGAAGAACTGAAAGAAAATATCCTAATTAACATTTAATGCACTGTATGATCTCATAGCTAAGCTGAAGTAGAAGACTGTAATCCATAATTTAAGAGTGTGAAATGCACTTTCTTTACTTTATGCAATTAAACCCAACATAATTTGAGAAATACATTTCATATTAGTTAGGCCTGCCTTTCAGAAAAGGCAGCACAATTGGGATGTGGAAGGAGAAGTTTCTATTGTAAATTATGACTCAGAAAAATGACAATTTATCTCTTGTTTGTTAGTGCAGTGGCCTGAATCTCCTTTAGTGACTGATTGCCTTAATCCTCTTCTGGTATTTTCCATCAGATTAAGTTGAACATTTGTATGAATAAAAGTGAGAAAAAGGAGCATAGGATGATTTTCATGACACATCTCAGCTTCTGTAGAGACTGCAGAGGGGGATGAGCCTGGCATGGTTTTGGTGATTAGTAAAAGAAGTTACAGGAAGTGAAGCAAAATGAAGCGTATCCCCAGCGCTGCTGGAGAGTTTGCCTAGCACCCAGGCCCTCGGCCACTCTCCTTGTTTGGATTGCTCCAGAAATTGCTGCTGGGATGGGTATAATTTTAGCAACAAAGCAACCATGAACATTACCTTGTATTTAGTCTACATCACTCAGTGTGCAGTTGTTGTAATGAGTAAGGAACAACTTCAGGCTGACTTGAAAAGCATACGCTTCAAAAATACATTTATGAAAGTTTGATTTAAGTTAAGGAATAGTAAGAATAAAAATTACTTAGGAGTATTGTACAGAAATGTCAGTTTGAAGCCACATTGACAGTGTAGAGATTAATGGGGTTATAAAGAGGTGACTGATGCTGTGGTTTTGGCTTTCCTTGTTTCAAATAGCTGGATTTAACCTGACTTCATTATTTGTGAGACACTTCTTGTTCCTTCTGGTAAGTGGTTGTCAGACAGCAGTCAGAGGTAAAAGTTAGGGGGGTTTGAATAGTTGAAATGATGGCCAAATCCATGAAGTTGCAAGACCAACATACTAGGTACAGCTGGATTTTGTTATTGGCTGTTTTTCTTGGTGGTAGTTTTGTTTGTTTGTTTTTGACAGAAACATCTGAAGCTTTCCTGATTTGAGAACTTTTTAGTGCCATGGGACCCCAAGTCAGCCACAGCTGTGAAGCAGATGTGTGTAGACTTTTCCCTTACAAGGAACTCTTCAAAGATCACCAAAAGGCTTTTAAATAAACAAGAAGTAAATTACCTTTAGGTTTTATTAGCATAAAACTAGATTAGTTAACTTCTTAAGAAAATGCAAAGAATTTAGGAAAGGCAATAGAAATAAGAAGGATTTATAAAGAAATATCTTCCCAGAGTTGATCCTTGCTTTCAGAAAACCTACTGACCTCCTGACTCGGTACCATCATGTGGGGCCCACAGAGGGGAAAAAAAAAAAGGCCCATCAGCTCTGAGACCTGGTTATCTGCTCCTTGCAATCATTTCTTCACCTTTTCAGATGAGTTGCCGGCTCCCAACTCTGTACTGCTGTGCAAGTTCCTTTTGCCTGACCTTTTTCTCTTTGAGGACACTTGTTGTCTTCCCCAATGCAGGAGCAATATCCTCTTTTCAACAGATTCCATCCCAACACGTTTTCACAAATGCCATCAAGAATGAAAAACAATGACTGCCCATCACAGCTTGTTCACGCTACAAGTTTATTTCCTATCAGTAAATGAGACAGATAAAGAAGCAAACTCTACTCCAACATGGCTTGGTAGAATTGACATGAGTGTAAAGTTGGTCTATACTGGTCTATCTAGTTCTAGATGTGGAAGGAAGAAGTTGAAAAGATGTAACGGTAAGAAGAATCAAACGTAGAGGAAGTTTTGCCATATCTAAATCAGAACCTGCAGTTGTATGGTTATAATTACTATGCTAAAAGAACCCACAAACCAAAATTTTTATGATGCTATAATCTGCATATAGAATAGCATTAAGCATTTAAACACAAACTGGCAATTGCAATGAAAAATGTGCAGCGGATAATTTCAGAAAAAATAGTTAAGCCTGTCTGTGAAATAATTTATTTTTCTATTTTTGCTTGTGCATGCTTTTAAAATTGTTTCCATTCTTTTGCTCATGCAGACAGTTTTGTGATTTTTGTCTGAAAATGATTTTACTGCATTTCTAGGAAGAGGGAAAGGCATTTCGTTGGGGGGGGCACTTCTAAATGTTCCTTCAAAACACACTCAGGCAGAAGTATTTCTCTGAATGTTGGAAGTGTTGTATAACTTTTATTAATATGATGATCAACTAATTAGTTCTCAGAAGGGAGTTTCTTAAGAGTAGTGGTCGTGGTACCTGTGAACATGTCATTGGGTCATTGGTGTGTTCTTGATTGTGCTGGTGTGTCTGAGGCTTTGCATATGTGTGCATATACACCTCATGGGGTTGGTGACTGTGTACGTGGGTGATAGAATTTTCAAGGGTCAGTCTTATTCATCCCCTTGGAGACAGGCTATTTAGTGTCCAAGAAAATGCTGCAAGTTATTTCTTTTCCTTTCATTCACTGTGGAGTTTAGCTGGTGAGGTGTGTAGTTTGGACATGTAAAAGCACTTCTGGTGTGGTGTGATAAGTGACTGTTTCAAAATTGAGCACTTTTCCTTCTGAAATAGGTTATATGGATTTTGTAAGGCTTGCTTGGAGTGCAACTCCAAATGAAAGCAAACTTTCAGTTTCCATAGAAATAAGAACAGCATGTCTTTAAAAACTTTGAATCATGGTCCTATTTAATACTACCAAAAGAGATTTAACGGCAATGTAAATCTGCGTGCTGAAGTTGCAAGCTACTTGCTGCTTTATTGCTGCCTAACATTTTTCAGTTTCTGGAAATATTTGTATATGTGTTGTTTCTCTGATATTTGAAAACAATTATTGCATCAGCAACTGCATGATAGGTTGAAGTTGAACATTCATTCATTAAAATTACTGTTCATATTAGCAGTTCAAAGCAAAGAAATAGTAAATTTAATATCTGGTTTTAATTTCTGATGGTTACACGTGACATGTAAGCATTGCTGTCTGTCTGAAGCGAAGGCAGTGCAAAGCTGCTCAGAAACTGAAAGGCTCTGTGTGGAAATGCTTTAGCTTTTCCAGAGCACCATACTGGGCATCGAATGGTGTTATTGGAGAAGATGGTGGCTGTGTATGGAAAAGTTAAGAGAACATAAAACCAAAGAGAAGTGTGGAAGTTTCAGCGTGACTTGATTGAGACAGGCTTTCCAGGACTGTTTGTTATCCTGCTAATGTATCTGTGTGCATGCTGAAATCTTTGAAGGAATGCCTGGCAAGCAGTCTGTGAAAAATGGAAGGCTGTCAGTCAGAAACTGAATCCAAAGAGAAGAGAGTTATTTAACAGGCAGACAGTAAGTCAGTGAGATCAGCATTTCTTCTGAAATAACTAAGGTTATATGGAAAGGGATAGTTTTCCATTTCTTTTAGGATATGGAAAGTTTTGCAGGAGCCTCTTCTTGTTTTGCTCAGTAATATTGCTAAGCTAATATTGCATGGACACTGCACAGGTTAAGTGAGAAAGGCAAGCTTACAATAGTTAATGCAATGTGTTTTTTCCTTCTCAAGCGTTGACAGCTCTTGTCATTTCTCTAGTTTTAAGCTGCTTGCATGCCAAAATTTTTTAAAGTTGAACATATATGGCAGTCCTTACAGTCTAAGAACAATAAATAAACATACTAGTGTCTTCAGAAAGTGGTATGTCAGCATGGGAGATGTCCAGATTTTCCTGAGAGAAATAATTACACGATGTTGTAGTTTTCATTACATCCTAGAACATTTTCATCTTATTTTTCATCATTTCTATTCAAGAGAGATTGTGTATGCCTGCAATAGATTTTATGGTTCAGTATTCTTGAGGGGCAGCTAGCTAAGTGGTCAGAAAAAAATCTGAAGTGTTATGACTGATTATATAAAGTTAAAGCAGGCATGGGCATAAACATGATAATGCTGATGCCCTTACCAGACATTTGGTATTTTAGGACAATATCTAGATGAAGAACAAAAATTGTATGTACAGGAGGCAAGTATGCATGCAAAGAGAGGCTTATCTTTTTCCATAATTCTGTAGACTTAAGATTCAAATCTGTTTTCAGATCTACTGAAAACTTACCAAAGAAGTTCCTAATGTCAGGGAAGACATTAGTGGAATATGAACTGGTGAATTCATCCAGCCTGCAGTGTAAAGTGCTCCTCTGAGTACTAGAGTACCACTTTTATATTGAGGTATGAAAGCATAGCTTTTGAAGGTGAAATATTTGGAGCAGGATGTAGAGGAAGCCTCCAGATGAAGGATATGAGTAACCACTGGCTTCTGGTTCAGAAGAAGCAAGTACTCTGTTTCTATAACTGTTTGTAGAACTATTGGACTGCTGGGGATTTCAAACAGTGAAGAGATTTCTTGGTAAAACACAGAGTAGGAAGATGTGGGAAATCACTGCAAGTGAAATAAGCTTGCATTACAAAGGCAAGTTTTTGTAAGACTGAGACAGCTCCAAAAGTTTGACATCGTTCACGGTTCACTCTTGGAGTATGTTGTGATTCGAGCATCTTCCTGGAAGAGAAGCTGCAATTTGTTTGCTATGAAGTGCTTCAGAAAATAGCCTGAAACTTACCCAATAAGAAACCAAGAAGCTGTGGTAGTAGCCAGGGCTCCATCAAACAAATGGAGTGGTTTGGGTGTTCTGAGTCAGTTCAGATGGGAAAGCTCAGCATCCAAAGAGTTTCAAAGGACATGAAGCAGTCTAGGTTCAACAAAAGGTACACCACCTTGGAAATTAAAATCTAAGAGAAATCTAGTGTCAGATCTCAGGAGCTCTCCTAGGGTATGTTCCCACAACATGATGCAGTGGTTGGTCTAATTAGCTGTAGCAGAACACCTCTATAATGCAACCATACTGCTTCTAGTATCTGAACTAGCTTGTGCAACTCCATAGGCAGCATTATATCCTGCTGACATTCCTTGCATTCAGCTTACTGCCTATACAGAAAAAGAGCATTACAGCTCAGAGCCAGTCTGCATGGAAATTCAGGTGACCAGGTAAAAATACAAGCAGAAGAGTGGGAGTCTATGCTCATTAAAACTACTATTTCTTATGTCGACATGCCTCACTGCTTTCTGCTGACACGCTGTCCTCTTTCCATTTTTTCATAGCAGGACAGCTAGGCCCTTGTTTATTAGAGTGAAATGGTATGGACTGGTTAATTCCAGCCTCTGATAGTATCAAAGAAAGTATGGCAACTTTACCCTGAATGTTTTGTGTTGCCGTGTCTCATTTTCTTTTAGACTAGAATTATCATGGATTGTTAGTTGGAGGTTGTGTAGTCAATGCCTGCATCTGTGCATAGAAAATCCCACCCCCCAAAAGTCAGGGATGTTTGAACACAGCTGTTCTAAATGAGCCCCTGTGAGGAGAAACACATCTCCTGGGATCAGCATTAATTTCTTTCATACCAAACTTCTTGCCCAGAACCTGTAAAATCCACCTTTTCTTGGGCTACTGGTTTAAATAGAAGAAAAGACTCCTGACTGTCTCTTCATTCACTGGGCCTTGCAAACAAATGCCACCTGTCGGGAAAGATTAAGTAGAACCTTGATAACCATCCCTGGTTGTTGGAAAAATCTGAATAATGAATTTCTTCTGGCACAGGTTGGCTCAGTTCTTTTTTCTCCATCTCTGTTATCCGTTCTTTCTTTATCTGTTCTTCCTACTCTTTAGTCAAGAGCTTCTGTTCTGCCTCCAGCTAGAGAACAGTGTTGTTGGTTCTTACTGCATGATCTCATTCACATAGGCAGTGACAGTGTTACTGTAAAAAAATTAGCACGTCTCTGCAAAACTTAGTATTCTGCCTCCCAGCCCCCATCTCTGAATCTTTTTATCCTCCTTTGAGAACAAAACTACAAGGAATCAGTCACACATGGAAATAGGAACTATAGGGAATAGGATTTATTAAAAAAGTCCAAGCAGGAAAAAAGACCTAGAGAATTCTGTTCAAAATTAAAAACAATGCCAAAAATTAAGAGTCTGAAGTTGACCTCTTTTAATGTAATTACTTCTGAATTTAGACCAGAAAGCGTAAAGACCTATGCTCACACTGAAAATGAGGATGAGAGATCTATGTCAGTGGCCGGAATGGGAAAAGAGCAGCCCTCCTATTTCATGATAATCACATTTGTTGCCTGGGTGCGTTTCATTTGGCATGGCTTGTTAGAAAATTTAACTAAGACATGTTATTAAAAGATTTTATTTGATCCCTTTGATAAACTGAGTTAGCAGTTGTTCTACTGAAGGAAGACGTGTTACTTTTTCATTACCGATGATTAGTTATGGAATGACTGTACTGCATGAAGAGGATTAGGACATGAGTGGCAGTTTTCAAGCAGGAAATAACTACTGAACCACCATGTGTTTTAGTGATATTAGACAATCTGCAGTACGTATGTAACATACAGTGCTTTCAAGCATGAAAACATCTTCCTCCTATGTAATCCCATTGATGAAAATATTCAAAAAGCATTCTAGCGTTTGAATGGAAATTCAGGTGGTATGTTAACACTTGAATCAAAAGAGCATTCTTCAAAGGCCCTGCTGAGAGCAGACCACTTACCTACAAATGTTTGGAGATGATATTTTTGTGCAGAGTGCTATATCCCAGTTGAAGTTATTGGAGCTTCACAAACGAGGAATCTTTAAGCCTTGGAATCTCCTCAGCAGGCAAAGTTAATAGGCAGGTTTGAGCAAATTCAACTGTATAAATGAGAGGATCACTTTTATAATCAGTGCAGTTGTGCTGGTTTTGCTCTAAGACAATAGGAAATAGTCTGTTAGGTAGATATTTATTATAGAGAAAATAGTTCTGATTTACAGAATGTTAATTAAAGGCAATCCTGGGGATTAAAAAGTATTGTGTATTCTAAGGCTATCTTTATTTGAGACCAAATTTTTTTTAAACATATTTTAGATGCTGAGAAAACTCTGAAAGAACCTCCCTTGATTAAACAGGATTAGATTACTGTACCTGGAGATGCATTTTATGCATTAAGAGATATGATTAGAGAGTCAAGGCCTTTAAAGATAAAAATATTTAAGGAAAAGCAGTATCAAATTTGACTTTCTCATTTTCTGGATAATCCATCTCTTATAATTCTGAAAAACAATTTCCTTTCAAGTATTTGAAACTCCAGGAGGCCTGCATGGATGAACGAGTTGCTCCTGGAGAAACTCAAACTCAAGAAGGAAGCCTACAGGGGGTGGAAGCAGGGACGGGTAACCTGTGAGGAATACAGAGAAATTGTCCAAGCAGCCAGGGATCAAGTTACGAAAGCTAAGGCCCAGATAGAGTTAAATCTGACTAAGGATATCAAGGGCAACAAGAAAAGCTTCTATAGTTCTGTTGGTGATAAAAGGAAGACTAGGGAAAATGTGGGCCCACTTTCTAGGGAAATGGGAGACCTGATCACCTAGGATATGGACAAGGCTGAGGTACTCAAAGAATTTTTTGCGCTGGTCTTCACTGGAAAGCGCTCTAGCCACAGTACCCAAGTCGCATATGATAGGGGCAGGGACTGGGTGAATGAAGAACCACCCACTGTAGGAGAAGATCAAGTATGAGACCATCTAAGGAACCTGAAGGTACACAGATCCATGGGACCTGATGAGATTCATCTGCGGGTCCTGAGGGAACTGGCGGATGGAGTTGCCAAGCCATATGTGAGAAGTTGTGTCAGTCCGGTGAAGTTCCCACTGACTGGAAAAGGGGAAACATAAACCTCATTTTTAAAAAGGAAGAAAAGGAAGACCTGGGGAACTGCAGGCCAGTCAGTCTCACCTCTGTGCCTGGGAAGATCATGGGACATATCCTTCTGGGTATTCTGCAAAGGCACATGGAAAATAAGGAGGTGATCGGTGACAGCCATCATGGCTTCACTAGTGGCAAGTTGTGTCTGACAAATTTAGTGACCTTCTACGATGGCGTTACAGTGTTGATGGATAAGGGAAAAGCAACTGACATCATCTGCCTGGATTTATGCAAAGTATTTGACACTATCCCGCATGGCACCCTTGTCTCTGAATTAGAGAGACATGGATTTGATGGATCGACCACTCGGTGGATAAGGAACTGGCTGGATGGTCACACTCAAAGAGTTGTGGTCAATGGCTCAATGTCCAGTGACGAGTGGCATTCTTCAGGGCTCAGTACTGGGACCAGTGCTGTTTAACATCTTTGTTGTCGACATGGACAGTGGGATGCTGATGATGCCAAGCTGTGTGGTGTGGTTGACATGCTGGAGGGAAGGGATGCCATCCAGAGGGGCCTGGAAAAGCTTGAGAGGTGGGCCTGTGCAAACCTCATGAAATTGAACAAGCCAAGTGCAAGGTCCTGCACATGAGTCACGGCAATCCCAAGCACATATACAGGCTGGGCAGAGAATGAATTGAGAACGGTTCTGAGGAGAAGGACTTGGGGTTGTTGGTTGTTGAGAAGTTCAACATCAGCCGACAGTGTGCACTTGCAGCCCAGAAAGCCAACTGCATCCTGGTCTGCATCAAAAGAATAGTGGCCAGCAGGTCGCAGGAGGTGATTCTGATCCTCTACTCTGCCCTGGTGAGACTCGACCTGGAGTACTGCATCTAGCGCTGGAGCTCTCAGCACATGAAAGACATGGACCTGTTGGAGCTAGTTCAGAGGAGGGACACAAAGATGATCAGAGGGCTGGAGCACCTCTCCTACAAAGACAGGCTGAGAGAGTTGGGAGTTGTCAGTCTGGAGAAGCAGAGGCTCCAGGAAGACCTTACAGCAACCTTCCAGTACCTAAAAGGANGATGCTGATGATGCCAAGCTGTGTGGTGTGGTTGACATGCTGGAGGGAAGGGATGCCATCCAGAGGGGCCTGGAAAAGCTTGAGAGGTGGGCCTGTGCAAACCTCATGAAATTGAACAAGCCAAGTGCAAGGTCCTGCACATGAGTCACGGCAATCCCAAGCACATATACAGGCTGGGCAGAGAATGAATTGAGAACGGTTCTGAGGAGAAGGACTTGGGGTTGTTGGTTGTTGAGAAGTTCAACATCAGCCGACAGTGTGCACTTGCAGCCCAGAAAGCCAACTGCATCCTGGTCTGCATCAAAAGAATAGTGGCCAGCAGGTCGCAGGAGGTGATTCTGATCCTCTACT
>VXBO01000490.1:2962-33294 GCA_013400135.1 Rhinoptilus africanus
GAAATGACTACGAAAGTCTCCCAATGCATCTGTCAGGTAGCAAGTATTTATCTTGCTGTCTAGACTGTGGTATGAGAGATGTTTCATGAGATAATACATGCACATGGAAACAAAGAAATGTTAGAACAATATTAAAAGGCAAGAAGAATATGTGTAACGGTTTAGGTCCATATTATATATTCATATAAGCACCTAAGTACATAATGAAACATAACATAGAATCTGTATGTATATGTGCTTATGTATAGATATGTATATTTTTTCAGTGTTTTGCAAAAATATTACATAATTGAAGTTACAATATGAGATGTTCCGTTATTTTGAGTACATTATCTTTGTCCTGTATCTTTTATTTAGACAGGCTTTCAGCAGGATTTTCTCCTGTGTGTTTCAAATGCAAATTGAGATGCAAATTGTCTCAACAACATGCCAAGATTAGTAGCACCCCCACATAGATTGTGCAGAGACAATGCGCAATTTTCAGAAATTCCTCAGTAAAACCACAAGAAAAGCAAACTTTCACTTGGCTGAATTTGACTCCCAGCAGAGGATGCTCAAGTCATTTGCAGTAGATGATCAAAAGATTTATCAAATTTCTGTTCTCTGTCTTGACTTCAGTACCCTACAAACTCTGAAACTCTTCCTTAGTGATGCAGAGGGTATCATGAAGTTATTCAAACTTCCGTTACAAGTCACACCAACTTTGTTCTTGGTTCCCATGAATGATACCATCATTCCGCTACCCAATTTTAGCATCCCTTATACTGCATAAAACTGCAATGGATCTTTGATAATCCACAGTAGCAGAGGAACAAACATGCAGAACTTCTGTAGTCCTTTTGCTTTCATATTACCATCTGGTATTACCTCTAAGCCACAGTTCCAGAGGTGTTGCTAGAGGCTCTGTTATTGCACTGCAGAGGTTCAGATCATAGAAAAGAGCCACATACATGTTATTGCTTCTGACTAAGAATGCAAAGTTGTCAATTCAGGGACCTCTCATATCATGGTCTTGCCAATAACTTCATTTTGATGTTTTCAGCGTATCCACATGAATCCAGTCAATGGTTCTTAAGAATTGGAGGAAGGCTTATGAATGATTAAATGAAGGCAAAATGCCACAACATCAAAACTGTTTTGCATTTTTTTGGCCTAACCCCTAACTTTTTTTCCTCCAGGCTGTGCAATGCAGACGAAGAGGGGAAAAAAGCTCTNATTATTGCCCACATGAGTTAAAACTACAAGAGTCACTAGAATGGTTTCCTATAGAAAACTAAAAATATGGTAACAGTTAGGGGCCAACAACTGAGTAAAAGTTTCTTTTATATATTATTGAATGGTGTTCTATTTGAACTTCAGTGATGATTTCCCCGATGTTTGTAAATGCACGAGTGCCACAGTAGGTGATTTGTGCTAATATGGATTTAGTTTTGTACATATAATAAATGTATAATTACTGCAAGCCAAACATTTGTTCATTGCCGTGGAAATGCAATAATTTAAATGTAATTGTATTGTGCAGACCCTATTTCTCCCCCTAAAGTCAACAGAGGCAGTAGCAGTTAAGTATGACGGCTGGATCTAGTTCAGTGATGTGAAACTAATAAGGATTAAAGTAACTCTTGCAGGTTGGAGAGTTTGAGAACCTCAGCTCCCAGTGCTTTCAATCGCCATTTTGGAGACTCCACATTTCTAGACACCAGGCCCTTGATAATTCATTTAGGTGGTGGCAATGTATAATGTGAACTACACAGTGATGTAAGCTTAGCTCTTGGATCAAAATTTGCCTTGCAATTACAAAACAAATCTTGTCCAAGTGAGACAAAGTGTTGCTCTTTACATAATCTTATTCACCTAAGCAATCAACAAGGTAATTCTTTTATAAGTCAAAAGTATTTTCTTTTCTTCTTTTTTTTTTTTTTTAAGATGATAATTCTATCCAAATTTTTCTTTCCTGCTCTTTCTACTTCTTCCCTTTATTTGGTTCAGCTTCGTACTGTTTGTGTTCTCTAACTCCTATAATTCTGGCCCCACTTGGAAAGTTGAGTAAATGCATGGGAAACATAATTACTGATGCCAAATAAAGTCAGAAGAGATTACCATGATGAAAAAGCCCAATGGTTTGGATTCAGGTATTGAATTTTTCACCCTTTTAGGTTCTGAATATATCATAACTTTATAAAAAAAAAAAAAAGGTTTACTCTTCTCTTAACGTTTTAATTGAGGATGAGTTCAACTCCAGTTCCAGTTTTGATTACCCCCTTATTTGCATCCTTTTATAGTGGTGAATTTGTGTTAGCCCAATTTCATGTCACTGCATCTTTTTATGCCTTTGCCAGCAATACTGAAAAAGCCTCACTGCCCATCAGATATCCTTTTCATCTGTAAGTACTAAAATATAATGACTGAGTCATCTCTCAGCCTTATGATGAGTTGGAAAAAACAGAGTTTCTTAAACTTCAACATGAATGACTCAATTTGTAATTCCTTAATCATTTTATGGCCATTCTTATAACTAGGTTTACTAATTCATCCCTTTTATGAAATGAGGACACAAAATCCAAGAAGCTTGTTCTACAAAGTAGCAAGATCATTCCCTGGCTTCTACTGGGTATTCCTGTTATATATCTCCAAAGACCTCACTAGTTCTTTTTTCCACAACACTGCACTAGAAGATTGTATTTGGGACAATAATAAACTGTGCTCATTAATTCCTTGTCCAAGTCAACTCCCTCCTAAGATCTTTCACTCTGTATTTCTAATCATGTATTCTTTGTTTCTGGATATATTTTTTTCTGCATTTGACTATATGACACAACACTTTTCCAGGTTGAGTTTTATGTTTCCTTCCAATATTATATAGAGTCGAGGCTAGATCTTGCCCCTTTATTTCAAGTACAGAACAGAAATATTTACTGGAATATCCGAGGAGTAATCATGTCCACCTGTACATTTTTATATATGTAATTAAGAGGATGTCCTGGTAGGTTCATGAGCATGAGTTTCAATCTCTTTGTTTATTAAATGAGATAAAATGCATATTTGGAATGAATATTTCTGTTTTAATTATACAAATATGCAGTGCTTTCTGAGCTTTGAAAGCAGAAGGAAAAATGCTCTAGTCTATTTACTAAATGTTGCTGTGTAATTATTATCTCCACAGTGTGGGCAGTGAAGTCTGAGGGTTACCCCAAAGATGTAAAGCTGCTCAATAGAAGAGTCTGAAGGAGAGTTCAGGTCTCCTGACTTGTGTTTGCTACAGAATATGTATAAACTACATGACATAAGTAATTATTCTCCTGTTAAAAAGACCAAGATACAAGGTGAATATATGTATATATGCTTTTTGAATCCATGATCCAACTGCTCTTACGTAAAGTCCTAGAAATTAAATATGCTCTTAGAAAAGAAACCCCATCACACATTTCAATATTATCTTTGAATTCTAACACATTAACAGAAGTTTTAGAACAATTGTATTACCCTTAGATTTTTCCATTCTCTTCATACAATTTATTCAACTTGACATAGTTTTTCCTTTTTTCCTTAGCATTTATCTGCTGTTTTAAATGCAATATAAATAGAGAAAAGCTGGTGGAAACATGGGGAAGGAGAGAAATCCTCTGCTCTGTTTCTCAATATTACTGAAGGAACAGCTGCAAACCTGAGCTAATCAGAGGGGTAGATCACCTAATTGTGTATCCATGGTACCATCTTGTGGCACTGAGAAAATTTTCTGTCATATTAAACAGTAGCATCAAGGGTATGACCCTCTCTTCCCCACCAAATCCACCCCTATATCATGTATATGTCGGTATTGAAATTACAAAAGAAAAGTACAGCAGTGTAGCCCAAGCCAGATTTGGGAAAGTTAGAGGAGGATGTGCACTGAGGGAGACAACAAAGATGACACAGTCAAAAGTTCTCCAAGACTTCTAGGAAGACCCTTTATGCAGACTAAATCTGTTGGCCAGCAGGCAGGCAGGAAAACTTTGTCCCATGCTGGAGCTGTCAATGCCAGTAAGCCTACTGACTGCCGTGGGTATGTTCCTTATCCCTCCAACACTGTTAGTAACATCCCTTCCTCTCCATGTTTTCTGCTGCATAAGGGCACAGTTATAAGGGAACGTAAGGGGAAGGGAGAAACAGACTTCTTCTGACCCTCTAGTGAGGAGGTTTTCCAATTAGTATTTTGCTGAATTTAACATGGCTGCAGCTAAAGCACAGAAAGCGTTAGTCATCTGGCAATTTAACAATTTCATTCATCAGGTAAACTGTTAAGATACTGAGGGAATATGAGACACTGGAATGTGTCATGATAAATTAGGAAGTTATCTATTTCTTAATAACAGATAATATAAATTTTACATTTTATCTGCTTGGTTATCCTTCAACAGTCAAAGACAGTACAAATGTATCAGATGTCATGCTGGTTATGAACTGTCAAAATATTGCTGCAGACCATTATAGCTACTGCAAAATCCATGGAAAATCTTGTCATGAAGAAAAATCCTCCTGAGATTTGTTTTCCTTCAGTCAAAAATATAATTGATTTTTAAACAGTTTAGAGGAAAATTACTAAAAATACTTCTTGTTTCCGAATGATCACAGCATGTTTGATAGAAATATAGTCTTGAATAAGGAAATAACACTTATTTAAGCAGCTTGCAAAGAACATATTAGTCACAGTTCAATAAAATCTACATTTGATGCTTATTAATGTTCCAGCTTACTCTGGGGTCTTAATGAAATTCCTTGGTATTTAATTTTAATTTGGGAACTGAATTTTCAGAATTATGTTGAATTTTATGATGTGTTGGCTTTGTAGAGCATTCGCTGTGGTTTTAAAGTTTCAAGCACGTTCCACTTTTGACATCATTTTAGTTAGTGTTTGTTGACATGTTTGAAATTGCAAATGGTAGTCCTATAGTTTATACCCAAGAAAGAGCCATTGCAAGACATTTTTGTCCATGCTGATATGTCATACTTCAATGGACTAATTGCAGAATGCAACTTACTTTGAGTAAGGGCATGAAATTCTTAGCCACTAATATCTGAGTAGAGACAAATTGTTGTCATCATTCGAGAAGGGAACTGAAATCCTTTGCTGCAAAAAAAATTTCTTTACTATATACTGTAAAAAGAAGTACATGGTTTAGCACGCCTGCCGAACTATGAAGGACTATAATACCTGTATTCTTGTGACATGCAAAAAATTGTTCCGTTTATACTCAGCTGTCATGTGGCATAGCTGAGAAATGAAGTAGTGCTGTTCTTGAAAAGATTTTGTTGGATAAAAAATATCATTTATATATGTAAGTAAACAAAACTTTAAAAATATGGTCTTTTACTGGAAATTTTTCAGTATTAATATTGAAAGCTCCACTTGCTGTCAAATAGGCCTGCCAGTTGGTTTGAAACTTTAAGGGAAACAAGGCTGACAATGTGTCTACTTCCACCTCTTCCTGCATGCATTGTATGCCACTAACTAGAGTCTGGTGAATACAACAAAATAATTTCCATGAGTGTTTGCTTGAGCTTGAATCAGTTTCTTTACCTCTCATGCTCTTTCTTATGTTTCCTTCTAGTAGAGGTTTGTGTACCTTGGATGGATTTTTGCAGAAAGTGTATTTTAATTTAGGCTACTGCAAGTTTTTTTGTGAGTACGTTTTAAGTACTAGAATAGCAAACCACTTCAGAAAACAGAGGACAGGTTCCATACAATGTGAGGAGTGATTAAATGAATCAAGATGTATAGGCTGGTGAAAGTATGTGCAACTTCACTTCATGAATGTGAAGACAGGAAATTAAATATAAGCTCTTCCCGCACCCCAAAAAAATTCAGGCTTTTTACTTTAGGTAAGTCTAGTGGTAAGATTCCCACTAGCTTTTCAGCCTGACATGTCTTCCCATGCTAATTTTTTTCTATGACAGTATTAAATCCTTAATCCCAAAGTCACAGAAATCACCTTTAACTAGATGGAGGAGGGAGAGTACTAGGAACAGATGCTGTATGGAGACTAGAAATAAGAGTGGCAACAAGCAAGAAAACACAAGTAATCACCTTTAGAAGAAAGAAATATACAACATAGGCTTGCTAGAATAGATTTGAACTAGAAAAACCATATTGTTAAGGTAAAGAGAAAAACAGAGGGAGATTAGAAATTAATTGGTAGCAATAAGACTTTTGTTTTCATAAAAGAATATGTTAAACGGTACATCAAAAGATCAGTGTGACCAAGTGACAACTGGTCAGGGATGATGTGATGTAGAGAAAAGAGTGTCATTTGCTGTCTACTATCTGTTCAATAAATCTGGTAATATAAGTTTTGTCTTATTTATAAATAAAATGTCAGCCTTGTTTGAAGAGTAGTGAGCCTTTATTCCTACAACTTGTAATTTCATTTCCTCTCAGATATCTTCTCCTAGAAATCATTCTCTAAAATTCATTTTAAGCTTTTCTAAATACAACATTCCTAATCCAGGTCTCTACTGCCTGTGTCTGATATTCCTGGATGAAGCTTTACCTGGCACAGTACAGATCTACATGTTCTCCAGTATTTTGGAGAATAAGTCATCTGAACTAAAATATTGACTCAATTTGCATTTATTAAACAAACAAGAAATACCCATGAGTTGAAGGAGTGGGCTTTACTTTTTGCCAACACATTTGCACAGCCCATTAGTGATGTCTTCTTTAATATATTTCAAATCCTTCATTTGTTTAAGCCTATTGAAAAAAATTATTGCCTATTTCTCTACTTATTGCTCAGAGGTCTATGATAAAAGCCATAGAGTGTTTTTTATAATCTACATTACATAATGTACTGATCGATTTGAGGCTGGTTGGCCTTATGATTCTACGCAAAAGAAAGTGATAAGCCTCCTAGATTAATGTTCAAGTGCTACAGAAGGAAAATAGTTAAATGCAGTTCCTTTATGTATTGTCTATTTTACAAAATAAATTTTCCTGCACTCAGAATTTCCATCTGATTCATATCTTCTTTTATTCCTTTTCTAATCTTTACATACTCGTTTACTAACTTTTAAAATAACCCCAAATTTATCTCAGAATTTTGAAATCAGCTCCCAAGTTATAAGCTGCAAAACTATGCATTTCTTCTTCATATTTGCTTTTCTTATCTCTACATGTAGGACAATCACACTGTAGACTGCATTGAATACACAGAAAAGGAATAAATCTTTCAAGAATGAAGAGGTCATCATTCTGTAAGACTGATGCATAGTTTCTTTGTAGACCAGAAAACAGTGAACATTCATATATCATCACAGTCTATTTGATAGACTTTGCTGTATTTTTGCAACACAAATATTTAGACATGGGTGCCAGTCATTTTTTGATTTCCTAATATGTGAAGCCAGGTTTTAGAGCCCCACATATGTTGGAAAGGTCTTTTTTATCACACTGTAACATAAAAATACTTTGGCTTTTTTTCAGCTCTGTCATTAGAAGTTGCTTGCATTAGCCTTTATGTCCATGCTATTTCCATGAGTCTGGGCACTTCAAGAAAACAGGTAAAATCCTTACTGTTCTTCCCCAAGACTGCTTTGAGGACAGTGACCACAGAAGAGGAGGGGAAGTGAAGTGCCAGAATGGGAGGGTGCACCCTCCTTTGCTTTCCTCCCTCATCTGAACTCATCTCCTAAGAACTACACCCGTGACATTGTAGTGTCTGACACATTCAATTCATATAGTTCCCAATCTTTACCAGAGGTCTAGAGCAGTACGGGTCTCTTTTGAGTGATGACTTTTAGTAGCCTAAAAAAGGTACAACAACTAACTTAATTGCTAATTTTTGCTGTGTGGAGTCCCAATATCCAAAGATTTCTCTCAAGTACTGGGAGCCAAATCTCTCTTCTTTTTTAAAAAAAGTAAAAGTTGAGGTACTTTTTGCTGTTTTTTTGAGACAACATGAGAATGGAAGATTAAGAGTAAAACCCTGTGTGTTGGCTACACTCTTAGAGGACTCTGACCTCCATAGCTAAGAAGGTTAGGGAAAAATGAATAAGCTTCAGATCCACTGTCCATCACTGCTTATTACTATAGTGACTTTAAAAGTGCAAAGCTGCATGCTTGGTTTTGTGGTTGTTTGTTGTTTTTTTTTTCCTCAAGTACATGTTCCAGCCTGGATTACAGTTTTGTTGATATGGCTTTATACAACAGATTAGACAGAAGAGTAGTACTGGATAACTGTAGCTCTGGAGACCAAACATATTTGTGGAATTTCTGGCAACAAAGATTGAGGTAAGAACACAAACTATTGCTTGGGTACAGAGGAGTACGTGCTTTGGAGATGCAAAAGAAGTTACCTTGCTCTCCGCATTCTTGAGCTCCGAAGAAGTCATCCCTTTTCTATCCTCTCATGAGTTTATTTCCATAAAAACAAGCAGGATCATCTGTGTCAAATGGTTAAAAACAAAAACATGCAGTAACAGCTGTTCTTTTTTAGCGCTGAACAAGAAATAATAAGCAAAATAGGCTCACCTTGGAACCTGATCTCTTTGTTTTCTGAAGTCTCTGCATCAATGAATAGGGTTGTGGGGTTTCTTTCCCTCAGTACTTACTGAGTCTACCTTTCTCTGTCTTCCTGCTATAATTGTTAAGAACAGAGTAAGTCAGAAAAACAGACTAGCAATCAGTGGTGCATTCTTTCATCAGGCTACTGATAATAAGCCAAAAAACCCACCTAAGCACCTGCATAGAAGAGATTGCTCCTGCTACAATGAACTATATAGTAGTATTTATTTACATTGCGGTATACTTAGAAGTTGCAACAGAGATCAGAGTGGGGCTGCAGGGCATGAGCTCCAGGTACAATTGCTTCAAGAAGCTTGCAAGATAAGTTTTTAAAAAGGAAGAAAAATGACCGATATAGCAGTTGGCAAATGCTATGTTTATTAGCTGAGGTACCATGCACGCGGAACCTTACATGGTCTAGGGAGAGAGATCTCAGGAGAGCTCAGTGGCACATGTGATCTACGGCCACACACTTTTGTTTTCACTGGGAGGGTTATTTTTATTTTTCTCTTATCAACCACCATGTTCTATGATAAATGAAGAAGATGGTACTGCTCCTGGACCTTGTAGAGCTTTCCCTTCATTGAGTGGTAGGAGTGTTACTGGGATGAGATCAGTTCTTCCTGTTTAATGGAGATAAAATCTGGCTAAAGATTGCATCAGTTTGCTTCATAAAAATTGCAAAAGACTGCTGAAGACAAAGTTTAGGAGTCATGGTAGACTGTACGTATGCAGAAAAATGGAAAAAAGTCTTTGCATGAGTGATTTCAGCTATTTTTCAATATCAGACGTGTCTGCTGAGAACAGTATGCAATATAGTTGTCCCCATAGTGGTAAATCCAGACTTTTTGGTCAGTGGAAAAAATGTCGATTTGACTGCTTTGGCATGCTATCATGATGGAAGGTCGTACTGTGACTCTTACACAGCTTGAGGTTCTCCTATCTAAGCAGCAAAGAGGGAAGCAGCTGTGGACTTGTAATCTGACTGGACATGTTAGAGGAATAGCTCTTTCATATTCATCAGGCTTTGACTGCATCATGGCCTGCGATGAACCGTGAAATCCAACCTGTGCTTATAGCCAGTTAATAGTACTTTTTTCTTCATTGCCTGCCTGCTCAAATAAATATTGGTTTAATATTTTTGTACACTGAATTTATTTGGAGAACAGGGGGCAGTAGTAACCAAGTTAGCTTAACCTTGGGATCATATTTGCACATGCTAGTTTAGCTGGCAGCCTTTCCTTATGTGCACACATCCTCTCTTTCCAATCTTTTCCTGCCCTAAGGATCTTAAAAAACTTTGCTTCGTGAATGTTGATACTAAATAGTGATGAAATAGTTACCAGGCTGAGTAAAAGGCTGGGATAATTTACTTTTCATAAAATTAACCTTCTTCGGGGAGGAGGGAGGAATTAAACTCTTTAGCTCCAGTGTAAAATAGCCTGCTATCATACAGATTCATGCTTTTGAATTGCTCAGTGCACTTGATCTTGCAGGCTGCAGTGTATTAACAACTCCCAACGAAGGCAATGGGAAATGAAACACATTAGAGAGCTCAGAAATGCAACCTTTAGGATAGGTTTAAGTTCTGAATATTGAAATACACAACCTGAGTATAGGCAAATTTTTAATACTCTACAGCTTGCTCCACCCTATATCAGTTGGGATATAGCCTCCTGTGAATCAACAATACTCCTCTTATGCATCACAGATGAAAACACATGATCACATACATCAGTGGGGAGAACAGACTCATTCCTTGCCTATTTTACAGGTAATTTAGTCTCCTGGCAATAGCCTATTAAAATCTCTTTCACAGATCCTGATTTAGTGCAGTTTGAAAATTTGCAGCTTTATTAGACCAAGGTAATCCAATAACTCTTAACACTTTGTTGTTTCCTAGGTTAGATTTCTGAGAAATGTGGAAAAGTTGTGTTTTTCAAATGCAATAATATCTCCAGAAACTATATAACCTTCTGTTTATTAATAAATCAAGCAGGAAGCACATGGATGAAATGTTACCTTTCTCAAATTCTGTTACTAATGTTTTTCTTTTCCAAATATTTTTCTTCTCTCCTGCAAAAGTTACTTGTACTGTCCGAGAAGGATAACTTATTATTCATACTTATTTCTGAAGTTTTCCTAGAAGAAAGCAACAGTTTGTCTACAACAATACCCAGACCATGGACACAAGGTCAGTCTTGCATTCTTTGTTGTCAGGACCTGACAAATTCTGTGGAATCCTTGGCTTAAGAAAGGGAAAAGTAGTCTTAAAACGTAGTACATGCCAGGCTTTCTTGAATGGAAGGATTCTTACAGAGGTTTGAGAATGGAGAAATAATCAAGATAACTGCCTTATGCTGAACCTTTGAAAAATGTTCCTTTTTCAGCTGAACTTTTCCCCAATGTTTCTCAGTGTTCTGCATGCTCTGAAATGGGTTAAGCTAAAAGAAAATTGCTTTGAATGGATATGCTAATTTGTGCCTGGGAGTAGTTATTTCAGCAGAATTTCACCAGACTACCATTAACTACCTCAAATACCTTTCAAAATTCATACAGCAAGCCTCTGAAAAAAGTCGCTTGTTCAAATTTCAATTGTAAAAAAAAATACACTCAATACAGAACACAGGCAGAAAATAACAATAAAAAGGTGAACTACGTCCAGAGCAGTTGTGTAGTTCACATCATGTGTTTGCATTGGAGCAGAAACTTAGGCAAAGAATGCCTCTCTTCAGGGACTAAGTGCTTTTTATTGTTAATTGGTTCTGAGTATTTCTGCCTACTTTCATTCCTTCTTGCTTATCTCTTTACATACTTTACCCATCCTATGAAAGGCTGTGTGCATTCCACCTAAAACCTTACTTTTTACTACTATGTAAACATCTCTTCCCAACACTTCAATTAGATGGACTATATTCTGATATATAAATTAAAATATATGTATCTATATACACACATATTCTTGTTATCAATCCAGACTGGAGGATAATGTGATAGAGAGCAGCCCTGTAGAAAAGGACTTTGGAGTACTCGTGGATGAAAAGCTGGACATGAGCTTCCTGGGCTGCATCAAAAGGACTGTGTCCAGCAGATCCAGAGAGGGGATTCTCCCCCTGTACTCTGCTCTGGTGAGACCCCACCTGGAGTGCTGTGTCCACTTCCGGAGCCCTCAGCACAAGAGGGACATGGACCTGTTGGAGCAGGTCCAGAGGAGGCCACGAAGATGATCAAAGAGCTGGAGCACCTCTCCTATGAAGACAGGCTGAGGGAGCTGGGGTTATTCAGCCTGGAGAAGAGAAGGCTCTGGGGAGACCTTATATCAGCCTTCCTGTACCTAAAGGGGGCCTATAATAAAGCTGGGGAGGGGCTGTTTGCCAGGAGATGTAGGGATAGGACGAGGGGCAATGGTTTTAAACTAGAGCAGGGTAGGTTTAGATTAGACATTAGGATGAAGTTCTTTACAATGAGGGTGGTGAGACACTGGAACAGGTTGCCCAGAGAGGTGGTGGAGGCCCCATCCCTGGAGACATTCAGGGCCAGGCTGGATGAGGCTCTGAGCAACCTGATCTAGTTGAAGATGTCCCTGCTCACTGCAGGGGGGTGGGACTAGATGACCTTTAGAGGTCCCCTTTGGAAGGGACACATTCTATGGTTCTATATACATTGTAGGCCATTTCTTGATGCATGCTGTCATACACGTGTCCTCAGGCAGGCCTATTATGGGCTGGCAGGACTTGCTGACCCTAGCAGTCTGCCCAGAAGTAAATAACAAAAGGAAGCCCCCAATCATTGCATACAGGAAGGTGACCACTTTAAATATTCTATGGGGGTTTTTTTATATATATACATATGTATATAAAAACATACATTTGCATGCAATATATTCAAGAAATGTACATCAGCCAATCACAGAGCAGTATGAAAACCTGTGGGTTATGTTGTTTAACAAAAAGGCAGCTGCCTGCCATAAAATGGTGTGTCCTGTCACAAAATGGTGGCCAAGACAAAATGGTACCTCCCTGCTTAGGTAGGGGAAGCGCCTTGTGGGTCTGGCATTCTTCTGACTAAAGCGGCCGGGGTGGCTGCTCCTGCCAGGCAGTCACAACACATGAGGTGACTGCGGAAGGTGGAGTGACTTGGGGGGCAAATCCCCCCGAGGCTGTGGAAGGGCAGGTGGGACTTCTGCCAGAAGCTAGGGATGGGGCGCTATCTCTTCCTGCCGGTTTATCAGTGGTACCTGTACTACTGGCCATCATACAGAGAAAAAAAAAAAAAGCAAAAGATACAGAATGGTGAAAAGATTTTGAAGGATTTTTCCCTTTATAAAAACCCATACATACTGGTTGGGGCTTGAAAGGTCTTTATCACGACACAGATTACACTCTTCACCACAAATGAGTTTGCTTTCTCCATCTTTTGACAGCTCCATAGGCTGCTCAGTATTGAATATTTTTTTACTATGTACAGGGTTAAATCCGAGTAAGTCTCTTAAATTAGTCATTTATTATGTTTGCTCCAGATGTGAAATACATTGTTCACATGATAGGACAATTTTTGAAATCCACAATAATAGACATTTCTGACATTTCTTTTGGTAGCAGCATTTTTTTAAAAATAATTCCTATTCTTTTACACCATATACAATCAGTGATGCATGTAACTAATGAAATTATCTACAAATGAAATGTACCTGTATATTTTTATCTCCCAGGGCTGTCACGCATTCATTTTAATGTCCAGTAAAGGGGTAGGTTGTGTATAATTTTATGTTCAGATTCTATGCTATATTATACTAACTATCTCTCCCTTAGAAACAAATGTTCTAGAATTCTAAGACACAAATCCCATTTCTGACTTCCATATGGGAGGCCATTAAAATTTACTCACATTAAGCCAGCTGCAGAATTAGGGTTTACTAATTATCTAAATAAGCTTATCCTTAGGAGGAAAAAAATGGCTTTAAGAGAGTCCCCTCTGCAAATCCTATAATAATTCCACTTTTTGTAACTCCCTTTATCCATCCATGTGACCAAAATTTGAAGCCTATCAAGCAAACTTCATCCAACTGCTCCTGTTAAGCACCTTATTCCCTCAGTACAGTAAAGATAATAATGACAATAGAGTTTAACAAGTCAGTACAAAGTTCAGCACCAAGGCCGTTTGCATTAGAGAGGAATGCTTATGAGATTTTTAGGATCTGTCTTTTTATATGCAAAATGGACTTGCTAAGAGTTTACTGATGTTGAATTTTAGTGTACTTATTTTGAAGAATCACAATACCTAGTTTTCAGTTGAATTTTAAAACCCCAGAAGATTAATGTAGTTTTTAAATGATGTGTTTTTTAGGAAAAGAAAAATAAAATAGAAAAACAGAAATTTAAATCACAAATTTATTATGCCTTATTCCTATGTCAGTGTTTCACAACACCTATATTGGCAGGTCACAAATGGTGATCCCCAGGGCTCAGTCTTGAGACCAGATCTGTTTAATATCTTTATCAGTGATCTAGGCAAGGGGACTGAGTGCACCCTCAGGAAGTTTGCAGGCAACACCAAGCTGGGTCGGAGTGTTGATCTGCTGAAGGGTAGGTTGGCTCTGCAGAGGGATCTGGACAGGCTGAATTCATGGTCCGAAGCCAATGGTATGAAGTTCAACAAGGCCAAGTGCTGGGTCCTGCACTTGGGTCACAACAACCCCATGCAGTGCTACAGGCTTGGGGAAGAGTGGCTGGAAAGATGCTTGGTAGAAAAGGACCTGGGGTATTGGTTGACAGCCAACTGAATATAAGCCAGCAGTGTGACAAGGTGGCCCAGAAGGCCAACAGCATCCTGGCCTGTATCAAGAATAGTGTGGCCAGTAGTAATAGGGAAGTGATAGTTTCCCTGTATTTGACACTGGTGAGGCTGCACCTTGAACATTGTCTTCAGTTTTGGGCCCCTCACTACAAGAAAGACATTGGGATGCTGGAGCATGTCCAAAGAAGGGCAGTGAAGCTTGTGAAGGGTCTTGAGCACAAATCTTATGAGGAGCAGCTGAGAGAACTGCGGTTGTGAAGTCTGGAGAAAAGGAGGCTGAGAGGAAACATTTTCTCTGTCTACAAGTACCTGAAAGGAGGTTGTAGCGAGGTGGGTGTCAATCTCTTCTCCCAAGTAACAAACAATAAGACAAGAGGAAACAACCTCAACAAACAGTAGTGCTAGGGGAGGTTTAGACTGGAAATTAGGAAAAAATTATTCACTGAAAAGGTTGTGAAGAATTGGAAGAGGCTGCCTAGGGAAGTAGTTGAGTCACCATCCCTGAAGGTGTTTAAAAGACGTGTAGATGTAGTGCTGAGGGATATGGTTTAGTGATGGATTTGGCAGTGTTAGATTAATGGTTGGACTTGATGATCTTCAAGGTCTTTTCCAACCTAACCAATTCTGTGATTCTATGATTCACCGCATGTCTGACGTAGTTTGCAAAATGATGTCAGGCATGCATTGATATGGCTCAAATTATTAATTACTTATTGTTTCTTACTTGTTTTTTTTATCTGCTATATCGAACTTTGCTTGTTATTTGTTGCTTAATGACATAATTATATAATCTACTGTATGTCATTCTACCTTTTACACTGTGTTGGTTTGGACTAATTTTAACAAGTATTAAAACCAGCTGCTACCAAGATTAGTACCTAGTGCTTTCTTTATCTTCTCAATTAAACTGCCAATCTGCAAGACCAAACGACAACACAGAAGGGATATATGATATAATACTGTCGATATGTCATCTTTCTCAGGTAGTATTTTACTACTGGAGTATTTCTGTTCTAAAGACAAGTGCAATCCTCACTCATGCCAGCAGTACACTGACAACCATAATAAACTCTCAAGAGTGTGCTAAAAGCTTATTTTATGGAAAAGACATAAGAAAAGATCAAGCAATACAGGCTGACACCTGGGTCTATTTAGCATGTCTGATCAATCCTAAACCACAGAGATTGAGGCATTTCCTCCCATGCAATTACTGGAAAGAGAACTGCCTCAGACACACATCCTTTGTAGGCTCTCATTTTGGAAGTGTGGGAGAAGGTCTTGGGCCGTACCAGCTTGCCTGGATGGAGAGAAGCAACCTCTGTGGGCCTCCAGAAATGTTCCTCCCTCTCTTGCGTTATGAATAGCACAGCTGATGATAGTCATACAGCTTCATGGACCACTTGGATGGCCCACAGGAGTCAAAGTTTCTGGCTTTAGGGGTGTCTCTGACTACGGTGGTACTGATGAAAAAATTTCTTGATTCTTAGGGCCAAAAAAAAAACCCCTCCTGAAAACTTAGAGATGAAGGAGAGAAAGGAGAGAAACAGAATTCCGAGTGGAGAACTGAGTAGAGAATCCCAGAGACACATCTGGGATTATATTGGGTTTTGTTCTGTAATATTAGAACAAACAACACCGTATCTACCAGTCTGGTGTAATAAGTAATTTACCTGTTACTTCAATTCCAAAAAAGATATCTGAATAGAAATAACAAATGTACCACTTGATCTCTGATCATTCCAGGGTTTTTTTCAGTTTTTCTAGCTTACATGAAAATAATAGAACTAAATAAAAATCTTTTATCATAATCTAAAAAAAATATTGAATCTATTTTTTTCATATGCAGCACATAAAGAAAAGCATTCAACAGAAAATTATTTGGAAAACAGAATGTTAAATTATTTACAAAAATAATTAATAAACTCTTTAAAATCCAGTCAGCAACATTTTATCTATTCTCCAAATCTGAAAATGAATGTAGTTCCTAATTTCAAACATTCTCATGCAAGAATGTGCAGCTGAGCATTGATTTCCACAAGCAATTTTTGTTTTATGATAAGGTAGTAAATAAACAAGAAGTATAAATTTCCAACAAGCATATATATGACATTTTAAGTAGGCATTGAATAGGACCTACTGAGAATAATCAAATTCCTTAAACAGTTAGAAATAAAAAGCAGTGCATTTTGGGCCAGTTTTAGTACACCTTGGGTAATGGAATAAAACACTACACTGAAGACCCAAGTGATTCTAGCCTACTGTGAAGTATAATAATAGACCTGAAATGCACAATGCCTGGAGCACTTTATTGTCATTATAATTTAGAATTCGTACAGAAAAACAATGGAGTCTCCCTAGACTTCTTTGATAAGCATTTGACATTACAATCAGAAAGCCCCAGTTAAATCTGGAAATCTACATTAATTTTGCAAAAAAGTGTAAAGGCTTCATTCATTGTTAGATCTCCCTTTGTCTTTCTCCTGATACCAGCTTAGTTGTGATTTTTGTTAAATAGAAAAACTTCTGTTCTGGGCAATCACACGGTAGTTTGTTGACAACTGGAGCAGAATCTGAAGTTTTACACAGCCCTTTATGGAAGAATAGCTTAGATATGTTTCTCTTGTCACTGGTTATTTGTTCAAAAATACAGTTTTAATGAATGAGAACATAGCAGGTTCTTCTGGGACAGAATGCTCTGTGGGTTATACTGTTTATTGTCTTTGGACAGAATTCTGGATGAAAACCCTGAAGTACCATCTTCAATATAATGCAAAAGGAAATAATAGTCTGTTGATATTGTTCAGACCTTCTCTGCAGGCCTACCAATAACATCTGTGAGATTTTAATGTGTAGCTGGAAGTGGATCCCAAGACTTGGTCTAAGAAAGTGAGCATCTCTTTATATAAGCCACAAAACACAGCATAAATCCTGTTGTGAAATACTGAGAATAAAATATTTGCGTAGTTGTCATCTGCGCTTCATAGCAACCATGACAATTTGCATACATATAGTTCTACACAGGAGGAAAGCGTACAGATTATAATTCTGAACTACTGATAGAATTAACCAGCTATTAATTCCTTACATAAGAAAGAATCTAAAAGTTTGTGAGAAGAGACTTGCTGAAAGAAAACCTTTTCTAGATCTGGATACATGGGATCTCAAGAATGCGTCATAGAGATATTGCCATTGTAGAGGTGTTAAGCTGTGTGACTACAGATAAATAATAGTTAAAAATTTTTGTCTTCCATCATGCAATCTTACAGCTATGCTTTGTGATTTAGTATGTCTTACTGAGGAAAATTAAAGGTGTCTTTAGAAAGAGCTATTATACTGATACAAGATTTTTTTTTTTGGTTGTGAAAGAATAACATGAGGGACATGTTTACAGCAAATTATACATTCATATTTTCCATTAAAACATGCTTAACTTTTTTCTTCTTCTTCTATACAAAGTCTTATCTTTCTGTGAAGAATCCTTTTGCTTTTTTGTGTCTTTAAAATGGTCTTTTGGGACCATTTGTTTCCAAAAGACAGAAATGCAATTTGTAGGGAAGACTTGTGTGTGAGCAAGCAGTAAAAATGATTAGAAGAAGGATGAACATGTTGCTGACTGAGCTGATAAGAATTCTCAGCTATCAGAAGAATTAGAGATATATTGTGAAGGGAAAATGAATATAAATGTCTGTTCCTCATGTTTGTATAAGAACACAGTCTACTGCATATGTCCAAACACTGCGGCAAGAAATTGTTGTCAGGTTTTCTGACTGTAGCATCTGAATCATACAGATTTCCCCAGCTTAACTTGATGAAAACGTACCTCCATTCATCCATGTCAAATGAACATCTGTCAGCATTGCTGCTGCTTTGCTTAGGGTATGATGTTGCCACTCCACTAAATTATCTTTTATTTATTAATGAGAGAATTTCCAGAAAGGTAGGCTGTGTATGTGTGTTTATAGTCATCATTTCAGCTAGGTCATACCTACAGAGCTTGAAGAACACAGTTTTCATTCAAATGACAAGTGGATTTAGGTAGTCTGCCTGAGCTTTAGTACAAATACATAAATTGGAAAAATGCCTGAATAGTAACACTGTTGTCTTGCATTTTTATCTGGGGGGAGGGGTGTTCTGCAAGTTGAAGTTTTGCAGTCTAAAGCAATGATCTTTCACTTTGTAAAATGCATTAGCAGAACAAATCTTGCAAGAGAGACTTCAAGGAGAAAATATTTTATTCTGTCAATTACAAGTCAATTGCTAGAAATTTACTCTGGAAATTTGCGTTTTCTAATTATTAATGAAAAACTTGCCAGCAACCAGAGTTTCCAATTTCACCACCACTGTTGTTTTATATACATGATTCAAAATTGAAAATATAAATAAAAGACAAAGGAAGAGGAGCAGTGTTTGAACTAAGTAGCAAAGTTTCATAATTCTTACTGTTACACGCAGCCTGTACTCTGTCACATTAATATTGGGAATCTGTGCAGTCCATTTCAATCTACATTGTCTTGAACTGTTGTAGACACACTGCTGTCTTGCACACCAGAAACTAAATGCAACCACCTTCAGCACGGTGGATCAAATAAAGTAATCAAAGATTCTTGGAACTTACCCAAAAGATTTAGTTTTGGCAAGTTGCATGGACCACCTCTCAAAAGGCAAAAGGATAAATTGCGCCTGAAACCATAAATCAAACTTTAACCTTCTACATTACTCCAACTCCAGAACAGGAGCTTAGTTTACTTCTGAAGCTAGAGAATTCAAAACCTATCAGTCCTTTAGGACTTCAGGATTCTTGTCAGAATTTATTCTGTCAGTATTCAATCACGACACACTCCCCACTGGGAGGAACATATATATAAAAATCATCACTATTCAGAAAAAAAGAATAATTTCCAGGCCAAACATTGGAAACTGGAATATACTGGAAACTGGTGACTTTTCACTGCAGTATTTAAGTCTTAGTCAGCAAATTTTGAAGCATAATGAACTTGGTATGAGGAAAAAAGTCTCTGTGAAAGCCTCTGAATGGAGGGACATTCATTCTCTGTGACCAGCTCCACCAATTCTCTATACTCAAGGGCCCGCTGCTGAACTTCAGTCTTTTCCTGCAGGCCTAGATTCATTTCAAGATAAACTGAAGCCTGGGGGAAATATCACCTATCTCAGCCTGACATACAGTTGGGATTCAGTGAGGATCTGCAATTAAACCCTGGAGCTAGGAGCCAGACCTATGAAGTAGCCTGTGAAAAATAGTACCCTCTCCATGTTAGTATATCTCTGTGATAGCTGATTTTAAAACGTCTAAACACACATTACCATACAGATTGGTATTTCTGCCAGCATTTCCAAATTCGCTTTTACTTCAGCCCACTAAAAGAGTAGATTCTGCTGCAATATTCAGAACCGAATCCAATGTACTGGAGAAGAAGAAAGTGGTCTGATGTGGACTTTTCCAGTTTGTGATACAAGCAAATCACTGCCAGTATTGCACAGCTGTTACCTCTTAGCTCATGAAAACAAGTTATGGTCAATTTAGCAGTAAAGTTGCAAATGGAGTTTAGTATTCTGAAGTAAGATCCTTGGTAACAATTGGGTTGATGTATGAACCAAGAGGCAAAGCTTGACTTTTTTCTGGTATCAGTGGAACAGAGGGAGCTGGAAATACTTTATTTTGTCATGTAAACTTAGCAAATTAGCATTAACTGATGAAGGACAAAAGTACAAGTAAGTAGATAGTTCTACAGTGACCTTTCCTATTGTGTTTTCATGCTAATAACGGTCAATAAATACAAACATAAAGTAGTCTTTCACAAGGAAAAATTTGCAGCGGTGTTGTGGGTTTTATTTTCATTGGCAAATGCTCAGAGCTAGTCAAATCTTCACCAAGATAAATTTCTCATATTTTGCTTGCATGTAAGAGCTTAAACAAAATATATACCTGATTACTAAGAATCTAGTGAAAGGATTGAGTTTACCTAAAAGAGAAGGAACCCAGCTGATACTCTAATACTGCTTTTATTTTTTTGCAAAAGAATTGCAGCTTTCTGAAATTGCAATTTGCTTGTTTGTTTCTTTGTTTATTTATTTATTTATAATTACAGTAGAGTGAGAAAGCTTCATTTATCCCAGGAAGATGAAGAGCTGAGCTAACATGCATTGCACTGCTAGCACAGTGTTCGCTCTCCTTCAATGATCTGTATCAGCCCTTCTGTTCTTTCCTTCTTACTTAGTAATGCAGTAATGGNGAGTTTACCTAAAAGAGAAGGAACCCAGCTGATACTCTAATACTGCTTTTATTTTTTTGCAAAAGAATTGCAGCTTTCTGAAATTGCAATTTGCTTGTTTGTTTCTTTGTTTATTTATTTATTTATAATTACAGTAGAGTGAGAAAGCTTCATTTATCCCAGGAAGATGAAGAGCTGAGCTAACATGCATTGCACTGCTAGCACAGTGTTCGCTCTCCTTCAATGATCTGTATCAGCCCTTCTGTTCTTTCCTTCTTACTTAGTAATGCAGTAATGGTTGATATTAACATGGATGTGTGATTTTCTAAAATCATTCACCTGAGACAACAAAGCAGACATCTTAATAAATGCAGTAGAATACTGTTGCAGGGGTTTTTTTCTATCATAGAAATATTTTGTAGGGTCTTCTGTTTGAAGTTTCATTGTCTAGCTGTGCCTTCTGCTGCTGTGGTGGATGTCTCTGCTCCTGCGTCTGAGTTATCAGATAGGTGATCTTAAAGATTATGTATTTGTATATATCAGTGACAGCACCCAGTTTAGTACATCTCAGGATTAAAAAGATCTGCATAAATCTCTCTATGCCTAGGTTCTCTACTTCTGAAAGTTCCAGCCATAAAGCACCACCCAGGAAAGCTGACCTCAGATCAGATCTCAAACTCTGTGTTTTCTGTCAGAATATTTCTTTTTTCTGACATCTTCTGATGTCTTTGAATATTTACACCATAACATTATTATGAAATTCTTCAGCTGACATTAAAAAAGAAAAAGTCTTAAGGATAAGGAATAGAGCACAAAATGGATAATATCAGCATGATTGTGATACCCATCAGTTCTCCATTACAGCTTGATGATGTGCAGAAACTCTTCCTCTTGGCACCCTTCCTCCAAAAGACATAAAGAGAACTAGAAAGTTTACAGAGGATAGTGATAGATGAATAAAGGTGTGGAATCACAAGGAAAAACATGATGATCATCATCCTGGAATGACCCATCAGCCTTAGAAAAGCGAAAACTGAACGAGAATGTATGAAGTAGCACCCTATGTGACTAAAATGTTGTCTCAGTTCTGACTTAGAGTCACTACTTTTGAAGTCAAACTCTTGATTATCACCATTTCCTGCATTTTACCACATTTCGGTGAAGCTGCTGCTGTTCCTTCTTGCAGGTCCAGCCAGCAGAAGGGCAGAAGTATTTCAGAGGCAGATATGCATGCACGCATGCGCACGCACACATGCACACAGGGGACTGAAGTTCACTAGGTAAGTATACACACAACCTGGTGTCTAGTTTCTGTCATTTAGACTTTCAAACACATACACATAGGAAGACAGCAACATGACAAAGCAAAAGTAGTGAGGCTCAGTCAGACCGGCTCAGTACTGACCAGCCACTTGCTTATGTAAAACAGGCGCCTCCCCTCCTCTTCATTTTCCCATAGTTGTACTTTTCAACCTTCCACCTTGACCCTTCCTTTCTCCACCCTTCTCTCCTCCCATATAAACAACCCACATGTAATTATTTTTTTCTCCAGTGGTCTCGGTTTTGCTACATCGTTGCCCAAATTTGATATTTCTGATGCTGTTACCTAGGTCATCTCAGCCTTGCCTCGTATTACCAATATGGCTACCTAGGTCCTTCTCCCTAACAGGTCCCCAATGCTCCACACAATTATCTGTGAATCTTGTCCGTTTCTGACATAACTCCCCCTTCGCCATCTGTGCAATCCAGGCATTCCAGACAGCACTAGCTGTAACTTTTGCCAGCTTCTTACTGTGTTGTTTGTTGTGTTCAGCAATTTCTCACGTCACGTTCTATAGTTTCTCAGGATCTGTTCGGATAGATAAACCTCATGCTGGGTCTGCATGTCTTAACACTCAGCACCAACCGTTTCATTTTATGGTACTGCTCCTATTGAATGACATTGCTTGGTAACATTGATGCAGCTGCTACAATCATTAAGTGCCATGGTAAAAGTAAAAAGAGAATAAATGTTCTCATCGTACACTCATGCACCTATATCCATTGAGGATGGTAAGTATGGTTTTTAGCAATTCACCAGATAGCATTTTCCATAAAAATTAGTTTATTTGAATGGAGGGGTAGGTGTGCAGAGAATTGAGAAACACAAACAAGGACTTTATGTATGTGTTTGGGGTGGAAAATAATTTAAATTGCGAGTGATAAACAGGCAACAGTTGGTTGGGTGTATGTTAGGGCAGAGGGTGTGCAGAGTCCAAAACTGAACTTTTAAAATAGACGCCTGTGGCTGCAACTGATACTGATTGGCTGGTTGTAAATTTTGGTAACAGCTTGACTAAACAAAAGTAACTTGTCCTGAATCCTCCAATTAGTAAAGAGACATGAGACAGAAATACCTGTTACAAGGCTGATCATGTATCATGCTTCTGCATATACATGGTTTAGATTGGGAAAATCATGGGATATACATCCAGAAAGAGTAGCTGGTGCATTAAAGAAGGGTTCCCAAAAAGAAGTGGTCCTCAAAAGAGGAAGGGGACCTGGAAAGAAGAAAATGAAGGTCCAGAGTGAAGGAAAGATCCTGGAAGTGGGAGAAGATCCAGGAGATCAGAGAGCCGAGCAGAAAAAAATACTGGAGGATTCCCAGAAACCTTGACCATGACTGCTAAGTTTAAGCAGATGCACAGCATGAATTGACATGACTTTCTGCCTAACCCTCCTGGGCTAGGTGCAATCTCCTTGTGGGGCAGGGAAGTCAAGAGCAAGCACTGGGGGTTGTGGGGGCATGGACAAATGAAGGTGTGAGATAATCAACTTAAAAGGTCTAATCTAGTTGGTTCTTAAATAAGCTTCAGTGTCCAAATCCACTTTGGGCTATCATTTACTGTGTCTCACCTATCTCACCCATACTGTGTGTCACCCACCCAGAATGACAAGGAAGATGGAGAGGCAGGAGTAAGTTCATCAGCTGGGAGAGATTCTTTTTGGACGATGAATTTTAGTGGCTTTTTGGAAATG
Organism: Rhinoptilus africanus; assembly: GCA_013400135.1. Lineage (NCBI taxonomy): Eukaryota > Metazoa > Chordata > Aves > Charadriiformes > Glareolidae > Rhinoptilus > Rhinoptilus africanus. The sequence continues at coordinate 26,546 of VXBO01000490.1, forward strand.
ATCACTGTTCTGGGAAATGTTAAACAATTCATCTGTGAAACTGGACACTTGAGAGTTACCCCATTTTTCTGCCTTTCACTGCTGACTGACTTGGTAGATCTTGATTCATCTGAGAAAGGTGATGAGTACAATGAAAACGTGACCATTTAGAAAGAGGCAGAAAATATACACATGCTAAAATATTTATGTCCGTACAGGAGCTAGTGATACAATATGTAACTGTCAAGCATAAACTCAAAACAAAGCAATGTGTATTTTCAGGTAACACACAGTTAATGGAATATCTTCCCATATGGTATTGTAGTAGCCAAAGTTTTACACATAAAAATGTATATACAAATTGGTGGAAGGAAAATCTGCCTAGAGCTATTAGAAAATAAAACCAGCTCAGTGCCTCTACCTCTCAAAGAGGCTAAATGTCTACTTTTGCAACTTCAGAGAAGATATAGAAGAAATGCAATGTAGTTGTCCTGTCTTTCATACAAAATATGTGCCAAGGGACAGTATCAATAAATAGGTTTATAGGTTAGACACGGTAATGCCTTTTCTTTTGAACTCTGAATTTTTAACTGTGAAAGAATTCATCCTGACTAACTGATACAAATACAAGTTTTCTCATCATTAATAAACCTGAAATAATTGGTCAAGCTTTTTAAGAGCTTGTGAACACCCTGTATCCTTCACTAACATTCTGCAGTACAGATTCAAAGTTACTATGTCATTACAGGTGTGACACACTGCATATTAAGACACGCAGGTATAGCTACACATAGATCTACATGTGAGCTAGAAGCTCCACTGAGTTGCCTAAATAGTAGTATCTAGTGACACTTAGATCCTCCAGAACACCCTGTACGTTCTCCAGCTCCACCCTGGAGAGGAGTGGGTCTTCATTGGAAACTATGTGATATCTGACAGGTCTTGTAGAAGTCTCAGATGTCCTCAGGTGTATGAAATGGTATTTAAACTTTAGGTGTAGGAAAATTTAATGCTGCCCTGTCTGCAATGACAGCTTGTTCAATGGATGTCTAGTCAGTAGAGTCAGTGGAGTCCAGAGACTGACCTTCATTACAAGTGATCTGAAAAGCTCTCTGTACTCAGAATCAGCCAGGTCTCCATTGGCTGCAGTGGAAACTCTGACACAGCTTCCATGCAGATGTCCAACTTTACAGAATCACAGAATCCNTAGAGGGGGAGGATGACCTCCCTCGACCTGCTGGCCACACTCTTCTTGATGCACCCCAGGATGCCATTGGCCTTCTTGGCCACAAGGGCACATTGCTGGCTCATGGTCATCCTGTTGTCCACCAGGACCCCCAGGTCCCTCTCCTCAGAGCTGCAAAAGCCTAGATTTAGATGTCTGAATCTGTTTAAACAAGCTTAATAAATAACTTTAAATAAAGGCTATGTGTATCCTGGATATAATCCTGCTGACAGAATTAGGTTCATAGAGTATTCAGGTTAACACTTTATGATTTTTGATACAAGCATACTAGTGAACAAAACAGTAAATATTAAAATATTCTTACTAAATGCCGTGAAAACTATATTATTTGGGTTAGCTGTGCCATTCAGCCCAACCATACAACCAATATCTAATAATAATAATCTGCCTTGCTAAGCACAAGCTGTTATATTTTGCTGGTTAAATTTATAATGAATATAGATTCTCTGTGTCACTTGTTTTGTGCTGGTTAGTATTCCCCTTTCATTTGGGAAAATCCCCATCACTGTATATATAATATACAGTGTGAACATGGATGGATATATTACTATGTAATATTAAGTACGTTAATTCAACTTTTCATGTAGCACAGAGCATTTTTATTATTAATAGATAGCATGGTTTCTGAGCTAAAGATTTTGTGGCAAGTTCTCTTATATTACTGAAGTCAATAGTTACAACAAGAAAGGCTTTGATTTATGAATGTATGAATGCCACATTTCCAGCAGATGCATTCACTCTATTCTGAAAAGAGAAAATAGCGCAGGAAAAATTCCCAGCTACAGAAAAATAATGGACATTTATTGTGAAACCAACACCTAGATTTTTTACTTGAAGTACATTTCTCATGGAGTTGCTCAGTTACTATCTTTAAAGCTAAAGTTATTGGGGACCAAGTCTGACCATTACTTGGGAACATGTTCTGTAGCAGCTTTTCTCTACCAGCTGCTAAACTATGGGGGCTTGCAGGAGATTGGTGCTATATCTTCTCGTATTAGGTCTGAGCAATTTTTAACTTTTCAAGGAGAAGCTTAGTCCCTGAGTATACATTGTCATATACTATTTCTAAATTTCTGAGGAGATGAAGAGACTAATGAATATTTTAATGATTTTCTAATACTCACTGCCTAAAACTAGCCTTGTAGTTGGTCACAAATGTAACAAATTATATTCACTATTTTCGTAAATAAATATAAGCATTAAAGAGCGTTCTCATTTTGCAAGACTATAAAATGAGATGGTAACATGGGAAGTATTAAAAAATTTTAGTAGATTTCCAACTTAAACTAAAATCAAAACATTGAAAATAGAAAAAGAAGGACAGACTTAATTGAAGTACTATAGCATTTCTAAAGCTTTCCACAGTTTCTCTTATCAAAAATGAAAAATTCAAAAATGCCTAAGGATGGTACATGAGAAAGGGATGACGAATAGCTGATGGATTATTGACAGGGCCACAATACAAATATGTTTCTACATAGCATATTGTAGCCCCACAGAAAACACACCCTAAAAATCATAACAGCATTACAGCATTTGTTCTCTTCTGGAGATGTGAAGGTGCATTTCAAGGCGCTTCATTCTGCTTTCAATTACAAAACCTCCTACTGTCTTAAGAAGAAAAGCACACGAATGAAAATTAGACAAGGGAATCAGGACTGTACACTTGAATAAGAATTTAGGAATTCACCTTCCCAAAATTTGACTAATTGTGTTCTCTTCAGTAGTATGAATTAGGAAGGAGGCTGGAGGAAGATGAAAATCCAGACAAAGCAAGCATGAAACTAGGAATATGCCTCATCTTCAGACTGTATCATGGAAATTCTAAGAAGATGACAATTAAAATGATAATAAAGATAAATTAAGTTTATAGAGAACACGGCATTGAACCCAGCTTTTCTCCCAACCAACAGACATCCCTTAGCAGATTAACATTGACAGTGATGTTTTACCTAGACCATCTGTGGCTGTTGACTCTGTCAGGTGAGGTTCTGTACAGCAGAGGAATCACCAGGTGAAGTTCCAGTCCCATGAAACCAATGCATGGATGAAAAGAGAAGGCATTTGGAGATATCGGAGATGCAGGGATCTAGAGAACTAGCTTCTCTCTTGACTTCTTTTTTCAGTTCATGGAAACAGCTGACTCCCTTGATAGGTTAATAATCATGGCTGAGATCTCTAGAACAATATGATAAAACTCAAAAGTGGATAAATGTGTAAGTACATGACACTTATTCATTAACATATTTTTTAAAATCTACCCATTTTCCTTTGATAGATCAGACATAATAGCCCATTATTCCTTAGAAGTCAATGTGCTACTGTATCTAACAACGTATTATAAATTTACTTTTGCCTTATTATACACACTGTTATGCTTTTTAATAAATTTGTTTACAGAGTTGCAAGGTTTTGGCACTTTACAGTGCCATCTTCACCATTACAGTGTTGTAAATGACATATGGATGTTTCCTTTATCATATTAGGCGCTGGACTTTTCAGCTAAAGTAAACGAGGGAATTGTTCAATGAGTGTCTTCCTTCTCATAGAAACTGCATTATTTCAGCATTTAAATTCATTAAGGCTTGGCATCTTTTATTTAATTCTAATAAAATGAGAAAATACTACATAACTCCTCGTACCAGCTCCAAGAATAGCAGTTCCCTTGGGATTAATTTCAAAATGCTGAAGACCCATTAATTCATGTTGATTCCTTAGAAAAACGTCTTACAGTGGTTTTCTTTCCATTGCTCCTATTTAATTCCCAGAAGGATTATTTGTCTACAGAGTAATTTATGAGTTAGCTTCATAACCTCAGTACTCAAATCATCACTTTTTATTTCTTGAAGAAAATAACTACATGCTTAGTACTAAGACCTGTTTCCTATAGAATCCATTTTCTTTGTATTTTTCTGCTTTCCCTGAGATTTTGATTAGACTGGTCATATTTGGTATTTCAGTGGTCATATTTCATATGCTAATAGATCTCTTACTGAAAAAACAGCCATACTGTGCACAGAACAGCTTTTTTTTTTTTTTTTTTACTATTCTGTTTACAAGTAATTATGGTATACCAAAATATACGTCCTCTACAAAAGCCAAGGTGTGCTAAAATTGCAAAAGTCCTATCCAGGTCTGTATTCACAGAAAGCTAAATCAAGGAGAGCAGTGCTTTTTTCTCTACCAGATCTTTTGTAATGGGTAGCCAATTTAATAGTTATCTAGTTGACAAGATAGAGGCTTTCTACACAGTCCTTCACCAATAATCTTGACTAAGAAATGTGAAGACTTTTGTTAATGATATTTTCTATGAGCTTAATTTAGTCTCTCCCTCTGAGAGAACAGGGCGTTCCTCATGGGGTCAACACAGTGTCAAAAAGTTTCAGATTAGATGACCTGATATTTAAAAAGGTAGGCTCTAGTGTAAGGTGGGTTTATGGTGGCTTCTAAGAACATATTTGCTGGCCACCCAACTCAAGTGTTTCTAGAATTTAAGTAGTGTGGTTGAAGTCAGAAAAAAGCCCTATAAAAGTAGAAGGGTCTCTGGACTGAGATAGCCAAGTAGGGTCTGAGCGGTTTATGACACTGGAAATAGGAGTTGCCTACAAGTTTGGCAAGGATGTTTTTTGTTCATCTCATTATGTCGACCATATTAATCTTTAGATCTTCTTCAAAAATCCTCAGGAACTTAAAGCTACCAGGTTTTTATCTTTCCTTCACTTATTAAATTATCTTTGTCTCAACCCATAAGTCTTCTTGCTTTTCCTCTTATTCTCTCCCCTGTCCTTCTAGGGTGAGGCAGAGGTATCAAACAGCTGTGTGGGGGGTTAGCTGCTGGCTCAGGTAAACCCACGACACCAAATCAATAGTAACACCATATCTCCCTACAGATTCCCACTTATGCCTCTGCAAGTCCATGTATGTATGCACAATCTTATCTCTAGTAGCAGAACTCCATTCTGGAACAGGAAGTCTCCACTAAATGAATGGACCTGTCTTTAGACCTACCTCTGAAGGAAAAAATGGGAGTTTACATCCAGCTTAGTCTAAAGCTAAACGCAGAATGAAAAAATATATTTATGAGGAGCAGAAAGAGAAAAATGACATGGTGTGCATCATTTCCTGTGTCTCCGCTTATAGCCTGATAGTGTATCACAAAGCCATTAATAACGAAAATTAATTAGTGCTAAAAATAAATCTTTCCTTTTCCTATAATTTTAGCAATAGAAGTGCTGCAGGCCAGTGTTAGCTCTCAGGCCAATAAGCCTGATTTGAGCTTATGTAGAAATACATATCAAAATCCCCCTATATGCCTATCAGAATAGGAAATAAGAGAAAGGGAAATTTTAAAAACTGAAATGAAATATTTTTGTTTGTAAAGTCAAAGAAAAGTTTGTCTGCTTTTGCCTTCCTGCTTGGTCCTGTGCAGCTTTGTGCTGTACTTTTTCTTTACCCTATAAACATCAAAGTCAAGGTCAAGCTTCATCTAGTTATTAGAAAGATGTGATCAAGTGTGACTGAACTGCAGTATGTGATATTGCCCTTCTTTTTCCCCTAAATAGTCTGGGGTTTGGGACTGAAGCCTAACAAAATGCAGCAAAGTAGAGAGTTTATATCTTAGGGGTTCATTACTGGTTTTGGATTGCTATGAAGCACTATATTTAGATGCCCTTGAGGAGGCTGGTTGCTCAGACTGTCAGTCATTCACTGTCTAGCAGTGCTGCTTCAATAAGTTGATTTGTCTGGGACTCGTCCTGCAATTAATGCAACTTTTAGGGATAAAGAGCTGTTTTTTAATCTCATTTCTTCTTTGTAATTAAATTGTTGTTGGGAGAGGATACAAGCCAGCTAAATTTTCAATGAAATTGTCCTCCTTTTCACCTATTTTATCTGTGTTAATTCCTCTGGGGTGCTTTGAATACACACTCATCTTGGTTTCAACCAGGACAGAGTTAATTTTCTTTGAAGAGGCTGCTGTGTTTCAGATTTGGTATGAAAGGAACATCAATAATGCATATTGTTTTAGTTGTTGCTAGGTGATATTTATAGTATTCAAGGACTTTTTTCAGCTTCCCATAGAAGCTTAGAAGGAGCATAGACAGAACAATGGCATGACCAAACCATAGATGTCATGTTCAGTATATAAATGGGAGTTGGCTGAGGGGCACGAATCCGCAATCACTGTTCAGGTTGGGCAGGGCAACCAATTTACTGGGCAGTGAGAGTGATTTATGTCTTGTATATTCTTTTATCATTAATATTATTGCTGTTGTTATTTTCCTTTTCCATTATTGTTCTATTAAACTGTCTTAACTGTCTTTATCTCAACTCACAAGATTGGGGTTTTTTTCCCTTTCTCCTCCTTTTCTCACTCTTTTCCCTACCCTTCTGTGAGGGGAAGGGAGAGTGTGTGAGCGACTTCATGGTCCTAGATTCTGGCTGGGGTTAAACCATGGCAACACTCTTTCTTAATTATCTAGGCATGTCATTGCTTGGTAGCATTTGTCAACAGGAAATAAACATG
>VXBO01000491.1:17561-110195 GCA_013400135.1 Rhinoptilus africanus
ATGCTAATCCAATTCCTCTGGGTATTACTAGTGAAGAGAGAAAGAATTTGAGAGAGACATCTACATTACTACAAAATGTATCTGCATATTGATTATTGCATCATTGTATCTTACATCATTGCTTCTTGCATCATTATCTGGTCGTATCTCAGGATCCGCTCCTGAGATATATAATCAGCATATAATCAGCAATAATATAAACAGCAATATATAATACTGTTCAATATGCAGCTCCTCATGGGAACTTGTTATTCCCTATGGACATTAGGTCCTTAGTATGTATCTCAAGGTCCTTCATGTTCTTCATGTTTTATTAATTGGAGATATTTGTCCATCGTTACTTAATGCATTTTGTCTGCACTCTGCCCGTGTCAATTCAAAATTGAGGTTACGATAGGAACAAACTATTTCTGTTTGTGAGGTATGAATGCAAAAAGATGTTTTCTGAAACTGACAGTGACATCATAAGCATCACTATCTGAACTGTAGAAGCTACCAGGGCTGCATTTATGGCAAAAGCAATATTGATGGGGAAATCATAACAGATTTCTTAAGTGTTTTGTAATAGAAAGTGGTTAGCAACTACTGTGGGACAATAAGCATAAAAGAGTAGTATAGCATCTGAAACTCATATTACTTGACAATTGCCATGTGAAAAAGATACTTTTAAGCTTTCCTAAGCCCTTTTCTATGTTCTCCAGTAGCTGGCGACACAAAGGTGGTGATTACTGTTCAGAAATACGTTTTAAATGCATTCTGAAACCCCTTTATGATTGATTGTCACTAATATTAAATTGACTCCTTGCAATGCATTTTAATATTGTATTGATGGAAGACTGAACTGATCAATGCTGTGGCTCACTCACACTCATAGATGCTATGATTGACATAAATAGTAAAGCTGAAATAACAGCTGCGTTTCCAGCACATAGGCTTTCTAAGCTATCCAGGAACCAATACCACTTACTTTCACATCTTATGCACATTAAAGTAAGTGAATGTCAAGTTCAAAAGGTGCCACTTCATTCTTCTACAATTTGTGACTGACCAGATGTAGATTCATTGAAAAACTTCTGTGTAGAAAAAAGAGACAGCATAGAGGCAATGAAATTTATCACCTTTTGAACAAGCAGAACCCTCATTCCACCCAGAAGAAATGTCTTAAGAAATTGCTTGAGTCCAGCTATAGTCTTACCCCAGTAGATTAAACCCTACTGTAGGGAGCCAGGCAAAAGGTGTGCTGTACCCTGACCAGCAGCAGAAGGGAACAATGGAAGAACTCTCACATTGCTTTACGATGTAACATTTACCATCACATAGCTGTCCTTTGCCTTTCTCCCTTATGGGTTGAAATGTCTCTAGAGTGGTCTGCAGGATGTATTTTTTTTTCTTTTTGAATGGGTGTGTGAGGTAAAAACATCTATGTTCACATGGAGTGATTTGGTATTTTATCTCAGTCTTTTATATTTCATTCTCTGCATCATGCTTTCAATTAAAAATGAACATTTAAAACCTTTTAAAAGTTCACTTTTCACTTTTTTTTTTTCATGACACATGGAACACACATGGAACAACTTCTGCCTATATTGTGCCTTTAGTAAGCAATTCATATTTAATGTGACCTAAAATTGACAGATGGAAAGAGGGAAAATAGGTAAGAAAGGGGGGACTTAGCTGACTTCAGCTGCAGAGATTTGTTACATGTTTTGGCTTCAATATTAATCCTGGTTTGGAAAAGACCTTTGAAAATATTACTAATTTAAGAGATTTCCTATCAGAACTATAACCAATGTTTCCATACCTCAGCTGTCAACAAAAAGGAAATTATCTCTCATTTGAGATCATCAACAACACAGTATCAAATAGAGAAAGCCTTGCCTAGGAACACATTAGGCAGGATTACCTCTGTTCATAAAATCTAAAAACATTTTTTGTCATCAGGTGACGTAGTAGTAAGGGAAGTAAAATTCACATAATCATAAAAATATTATTTGGAACTCACCTCTAGAATGTCTAGTCCAGCCTCCTGCTCAAAGTTGGTCTATCATCAACTCAGGTCAGACGGAGCTTTATCTAGCGAAGTCCTGAAAAGATCTAGAATCAAAATACCACTACCTGTTCCACTGCAGCAGTACTCTACTAGTGTAAATGCTTTCTCCCAATATCCAACACGAACTTCACAAGGCCCATCCTGAGACTATTGCCTCTTGCTTATCATCTGGAGTTTGTCTCCATCACCTTTGTCACAATTTCAGGTAGCTGTAGGCCACCTTTCTAGGCACCTCTTCTCTAGACTAAAAAGCCCACTTTCCTCAACCTCTCCACATGGGACGTGTACCCCAAATCATTGTAGTAGCCCTCCAAAGGACCCTCTTGAGCTACTCAACATTGTTCTTGAAGCAGGCAGCCAAATCTGGACACAGTATTCTATGTGTGTCTTCACCAGCGCCAAGGAGAGGAAGAGTAACTTCCTTCAAATCTACTAGCCACGCTCGTCCAAAGGAACTCCAGTACTTGGTTTGTCTTTTTTAAGATGACAATACATTGCTGATTCATGCTTAACTTGGCATCTACATGGATATCCACTTCCTCTTCAGCAGGGTTTTTTCTCAACCATCTTGTTCCCAACCAGTAATGCATGGATTATTCTACTCCTGGTACAGACACTTGCATTTCTTCTGTGTTGAAATTAGTAGGTTTCTGTTGGCCCAAACCTCAAGTTGCTCAAGGTCACTCTGGATTAAAGTTTGACCATTTAGTATGTCAGTATTTTCACCCCATTTGCTGTGATCCACAGATCTGATAAAAGTGCAGTATATCTCATGACCCAGGTGAGTGATAAAGACATTCAATAACCTGGTCCTCATTATTGACCCCTGTAGCACTCCGCTTCTTACCAGCAACCAAATAGATGTTCATACATTGATTACTACATTTTAAACATGAAGATCCAGCCAATGTTCAGTCCAGGTAATTATCCTTATTTTCAGTCCATGTTTCATGAGCTTCCAAGGGAAAATACTGTGGCAGATGGTGTAAAAAATCTAAATAAAACTAAGGTATATTGCATGCACCACTCTCTTTGCTTCCCCTTCCTCATTTCAATGTAGAAAGCAATTATGTCAAGCATGATTTAGCCTTCATAAGTCCATGCTGACTGTTCCTGACTATCCATTTGCCCAGACAGCCAAAATTTAGAAAGATATTAGCAGGATGTGAAACTACCTCATGCAGAAACTTACTAAAACCAGGACAAATTTGCTGCTTATTGCCAGAGAGTGGACAATCCAGACAGGTTCTGAACACTGAGAAGTGATAATTAAACCATGAAATCTGTAATGGACTTCTGGGATGTGACTATTAATATAGGATTGTTAAAATGTATATCACCTGAGAGAATACTTTAATGCTAATTAAGTTTTATAGCATGCCATAATTCTAATGACTCATGGCTCAGTTACAAGAAGGAAGAATATTTGCTAACACAGGCACATACTTATGCTACCTCCATCACTCACCTTAGAATCAGAAATCATTTACCACTACCATTAATTATAAGCTCAATTCTACCTTTTCACCCTAAACCTCCCTTTTAAAACCCAGTTTCACACATATGGCTCTATGGAAGGAAAGTTTTTCCAGACAAACACCTTATCTGTCATTCCCAGATAAAGTTATGTCACATGATTGCATGAATATTCTTCTGTGTGAAAAGCTATTTTTGTCTTAAACAAGGTGATCTACCCTATAAGGCTACCATTTCTTCTATAACAGTGGAGTTAATGAGCAACAATTAGAAAGCAAGTGTTCGAGTAAAGGTATACTAAGCTTCCTGACTTTGAACAAAAAACTTGTTAGCTTATGCTGATGCATGGACTGTTCCAGAGATTTTGCTCTGATTTCACAGTGCAGGCCCTGGAGCATCTTCAATTTTTTGCACTGCTCCATAGATGAGCCTGCATATGGCCAGGATTACATCATAGGACATCATAAGTAATATCCCTGGTTACTGCAGGTATTGAGTTCTTTTCCATACAGCTTTGCTATTAGCCTGATTATGCACACACTTTACTACAGCCCACTGGTATAACTCTTTGGTAGCTCACAAAGGAGCTAGAATTTTGCTGACTGGTAGGCCTGGGCAAAATCTAGGGGTCATCACTTTGAACTAACGATGACAGCTTTCGGAGCAGGAACATGAAGCAAAGTGAGAAAGAATAAAACAAAGGACTGAGGTGCAGGAGAAATACATTAATACAAAACTGGGACACTCCTTTTCTAAGGAGAAACAAAACTATTGAAATAAAACGTACATTTTTCTCATCACAGAACAGCAGCAGAGTTCACTACAGTGTGAGCAGATGTGGAAAAGAACAATCATGCATCAAACCTTCAGCACAGAATTATTAGTCTTCAGGTATGAGCAAAATGGGTTTAAATGACTACATGGCAAGTCCAGCCAGGTCAGAAAACACACAACAGAAACAGCAGCAGAACAGCAGCATGCTGAGTTCCAGAAGGAGAATTTGTAACTTTTAGACAATAAAGGAGCTTAGGGTGGAAGCTTGGTTTTCACATTTTTTTTGCTTGAATAATTTTTTAAGAATTTCAGACTATTTTCTTTGTTAGTGGAGGAAAGAAACCATGGGAATTTTGACCAGACTAATTTCCATCACTAACGGAAATCTTAGCAGAATGGATTTTGGGATCTTAGAGAAGAAGGAAAATATCAGATTTCAGAAACACTTGTACATTTGATCTTCTAGTGTGTCAAAAGGAACTACCACATAACCTTTAATTTTCAGTTTTGTAATTATTTAAGAGGAAAGTTTTATATGTCAAAATGTGGTAGTTTCTTTTTAAAAGAAAACCAGAAGCTCATTCATTTTTCTAATCATCGCCTCTAAGGATTTAAATATATAATTTCATTGAGCAAGACACTGGCATTTTAGTTGCAGTGATGTTACAAGATGTCCCTATGAACAGGCTGTCAGAAGAAGAATAAAAATGTGTAAAAGGAGCAGAGGGATGAAGAGCGACAAATAAAACTCAAGTAAGAGATGTGATTAAAAGTTTTGAGACAGAAAATGGTCCAGAGTTAGAAAAGGCCTTTCAAATATTTGTGTCCTTTTCAAAGACAAAGAAACAACTAAAAATCTAAGTGAAAGAGTGGACAGGAAATAAGAAAGTTTCACCGTTTGTTGGTAGAAAGAAGCAGTCTCCAGCTAAGAACTGTATTCTGCAGCTCATTCTCAAAAACAGAGACACACAAAATTATGTACATTCTACCATCTCATTGAGGTAATGATGAGTTGAGCATGAAACACATTCTATCAATTGTTAGTCTAACAACTGTTAGTTAGACATTTGTTGCCTTTACACTTGTTATCAGAGACTTCAAATTACCCTGGGAAATCAAAAAGATAAGAGAAATTACCATTAAAAATTCAACTGTGATGGTAACAATGTTTACAAATTTAGACAATAATAACACAATCAATTGCTTTACTGATGCTAACACACATATTTAATATAATTGCCACCATTCACATGACTCATCAGCTTTAATCTACTATATTTTCTAACAATCAATAATAAAAAGACACTATTCAAATAAATGCTTTCATTTCAGATTTTCAAATGGAGAAGGATAGGGATAGCTAGTCTGAACCAGGGTCTCAAATTGAAAGTGTGCTTTTGGACATTTTTTTCCCCAAGTGACTGAGACAAGCTCCCTCCTCCACATCTCAATCTATTCTCTCTCAGAACCCTCAAAAAAAAAAAAAATTAAGACATCTGTGGGAAAAACTTAATGAGGAAAAATATATAATTTTCTTTAAGACTTTCCTCTATGCCTTCTAACAGTATATTCCACTGTAAGAGACTTTGGAAAAAGGGACTTACTCTGAGTTTTATGGAAGAGATAAGACCATTATTTCCTAGATGCTACCATGCCAATTACCATGCCTTTAACCACACTGCTCTACCCTGCTCTCCTACATCTTACAAGTGACCATGACGCGTAAATGCATGTTTGTACCTCCTCCCTTTCAATTAATTTTAATCATTTCCTACAATAATACCTCTCAAGAATATTTATCAGCAGAAATTCACTTAACTGGTAATTCAGAAGAATTATTGCTCTTCCATAGGTACTACTTCACAGCGACTGCAAGGTGTACCTGCACATGTCAATGGTTTTCATCTCAGAAACATGTGCTCTAGGCACACTAACCCTTTTCATACTTCATTGCCATACAAAGGACTTGTGCGTTCTTTTGGAAAAATCACTTTATAAACAAAGGTTTAGGAATACTGAAGTTTTCAAGTTCATGACAAGTATGAATGACGTAAGAATCTGGATAATTTAATCCTCTATTCCATTATTAGGACATCACAAAAACCTTTACTGTTCAAGCCAGCAAAATTCATATTCCTGATCCATTTTAGAGACTGTAGTGGTCAGATGGACCAGGACAAGACATTTTTATTACTCACTTATTAGAACTCTTTGTATTGCACATGTAGGTTCCTTATTCTTATTTCTATTTTTCTTCATTAAAACAAGGAATTTTTTTCCTACTAATTTAAAAAAAAGTAATAAATGCTTAAGACACATAGAACAGGAACTTTTGAACAGTGATTTTTTTTTTTTTGACACAGAAATGTCTAATTGGTAACACACTAGTATTTTCATTAAGGACACAGTTAAAGATGCATTTCGCATAAACAAACCTTTTCTAGGCTTACACAGAAGATTACACTTTTCTTTCATTAAAAGAAAGTTCCAGATACCATGTGAATGCCTTCTACTTGTACATGGTCTTCTATACCGTTTACTACTGGTAAGTTCCCAGCTGGAGTACTGTGTACAGCTCTATGCATCCTATGGATAATATAGGCACCTAAGAAAGAATTGAAAATTTTAAATTTATCAGGAAAAGCAAAAACATGACAGAAAGCAAATATCTTCTATACTCAAAAAGACAACGGATAGTCAAGATTAGATGTCAGTTCTTTGGGATTTTGGGTAAATTTATATATACACACTAACAGCTGTAAAGAATATGGAGCACTGAATAAGTTCCTGGGTATCAGATAGCATTATCTCCAAATGCTAGAGCTTTCTAAACATATTAGATAACATCTGCCAGGATTACGGAGGTAGTTGATATGTCTTTAAGATCCTACTGAATGGGAGCTTTTTTATTATTCCATTTTTTGCTTTGTTGGCTGCATGAAAGAACAAGAAACTTTCTTTTATGTGGTTTTCACTTTCACAGGATCAACTGATCTCTCAGTTCACCTCAGAGATTACTTTGTGACTCCAAAGCCATTTAAACTAAAAAAAAAAAAAAAACCAACACCAACACCACAAGCATTTTATCCAGATAAAAAAACCCATTTCTCTATTTCTCTGAAGGTGACCAATTTAAAGTGTTAGTACATAGTAGAAAGACTATCATCAAATGCATCAAATGATCCTTCATTTTTGAAAAACACCAGCTAAGTAGCACTCGGAGCACTCCACTTTTATCCCAAAGAGTCTCCTGTGATTCCAGGTGAGAACATCAAAGAATTACTTTCACAAACTAATCAAACACCACTCTAGGATTAAATATTACACCTATAGTTCAATTAATCTCTCTTATTAAAAACAGATGAGCTTCCACTTGGTAATAATGCACCATAGGAGCTCAAACTTTATACTGTTAAGTTCCATTCCTTCTATTATTCCAATATTTCATAAACTCTACTTCCTTCTGTGTGAAATCCTAGCTTATTAATATACCCTCCTTTGCTGCCAAGACAGTAAAGCAAGTATTAAATAAAACTATTCCCATAATGTTCACAGATAAATTTTACTAATCATATCTTTCAATTCTGGCACTTACAGTTTCAACGCAATCTGTTATCTCCCTTGTAGTCAGTTCAGTACCCATTTTGAGGCCAAAGCTTGGAAGCTTTATATTCAAATATAGAATATTCAAATATTCAAGCCTCAGAGTCACCTGTGGGACTCTATTAATTTATAGCACTTACATAGTTTTCTGAATGTTGAAAGAATACTTTAAAACTTAATTGTTCATAGATTACCATGGTCACTCAGGAGAAGTATAGGAGTGCTGTCAGAGTATGCAGGGATGCAAAGAGGAAGGCTAAGGCCTATTTGGAATTAAACCTGGTGAGAGATGTCAAGGACAATAAGAAAGGCTTCTTCAAGTACATCACCAGTAAAAGGAAGACTAGAGAAAATGTGGGCCTGTTGCTGGATGAGGTAAGTGCCCTGGTGATGGAGGATTCAGAGAAGGCGGAGTGACTGAATGCCTTCTTTGCTTCAATCTTTACTCCTAAGTCTGGCCCTCGGGAACCCCAGACACTGGAGGTAGGAGAGGGAGCCTGGAGTAAGGAAGACTCTCCCCTCATCAAGGAGGATTGGGTTAGATATCGTTTAAGCAAACTCCCACAAATCCATGGGCCCTGATGGGATGCACCTGCGAGTGCTCTGGGAACTGTCAGATACTATTGCAAAGCCACTCTCCATTATCTTTGGAAAGTCACGGAGAAGAGGAAAGGTGCCTGAGGACTTGAGGAAAACTAACGTCACATCAATTTTCAAAAAGGGCAAGAAGGAGAATCCGGGAAACTAGAGGCTGGTCAGCCTCACCTCCATACGTGGAAAGGTGATGGAACAGTTCATCCTGGATGTTATCTCTATGTTTGTAGAAAAAACAGAGTGCACCCTCAGCAAGTTTGCTGATGATACAAAACTGGGAGGAGTGGCTGACACACTAGAAGACTATGCTGCCATTCAGCAAGAGCTGGACAGGCTAGTGTCCAGCAAGACAGATGGGCAGAGAGGAACCTAATGAAAATGAGCAAGAGCACGTGTAGGGTCCTGCACCTAGGGAGGATTAATCCCATACACCAGTACAGGTTAGGGGCTGACTGGCTGGAAAGCAGCTCTGCAGAGAGGGACCTGAGCCAGCAATGTCCCCCTGTAGCCAACAAGGTCAATGGTCTCCTGGGGTGCATTAAAAAAAGCATGACCAGCTGGTTGAGGGAGGTCATTCTCCCCTTTTGCTCTGCTCTGGTGAGTACTGCTCTGTGTTGAAGTACTGTGCCCAGTTCTGGGCTCCTCAGTTCAAGAAGGACTGGGAACTACTGTACAGAGTCCAGAGGAGGGCTACATAACATGATGAAGGGAATCACCTCTCTTATGAGGAAAGGCTGAGAGACCTCGGTCTGTTTAGCCTGGAGAAGGGAAGGCTGAACAGGGATCCCATCAATGCTTATCAATATCTAAAGGGCAGGTGTCAAGAGAATGAGGCCAGGCTCTTCTCAGGGGTGCCCAGTGACAGGAAAAAAGGCAACAGACACAAGCTGGAACACAAAAAGTTCCATCTCAACACAAGGGAAAACTGTATTTTGAGGGTGGCAGAGCACTGCAACAGGCTGCACAGAGAGGTTGTGGAGTATCCTTCTCTGGAGATATTCAAAACCCATCTGGATGTGTTCCTGTCCAGCCTGTTCTAGGTGACCCTGCTTTGGCAGGGGGGTTGAACTAGATGATCTCCAATGGTCTTTTCCAACCCCTACAATTCTGTGATTCTGTGATTTTACCACAAATATCTTAATTTCCTACATACCACATGCTTTTTCTGTGTTCTGTATAAAAAAGATATTATGGAAGCAAAATCGATGCAGCTCCTTTAAAGAGCTTCAAAATATATTTATGATCATCTGAGGGAAATCCAGTTATTCTGCTGATAATGATTGCTAAACCCATTTGAGACAGTAGTAAGTAACACAAAACCAGTTAGCTATTGGGAAGATAACAAATGAAATGGACAAATTTAAGTCTGAAGAAATTGTCTTCAAATATATGTACTAAGTTCTACATACACTGCATAAAATGATAATTAAAACTTTTTTTTCAGAAAATAATTTTTGTAGCTTCAATTTGTACTGAGGAAAATGCTGTTACACCTTAATATTAGTAACAAAAGGGTATATAAGTAGCTTATCAGTAGCTCGGTCATTTCACTGTTGAAGCAGATGATTTGGTTTATTCTCATTCTACATTTCTGATTCAGTCTCCAGTCATTGTTAATAGGCCAATATAGTCTTGTACATTTTTTAAGACTTAATTATCTCAAATTACTCATCACTATTTTAAAGGAAATAGTACACAAAATAATTTTAACCTGTATATATTTTTATAAACCCCTTCAAAATTAAAGGCCCTGTGGTTCATCACATAAAATGCAGGAACTGATAATTGTTCACATTTCTGTAGTTCTATCAGACATGTAAAAACCAGAAACTCCATCAAATGATGACATTAAATGTGTGACTCTTCACTCCCTATCTGTGCATGTTATTTTTCCCACACAATGAAGGAGGAAGATTGGCACATGTTCATTTCCTGTCCATTTTTTTTGGATGGAAGCAAATAATTTTGAAGCAGAAAGGCCAATTCTCGTATCAAATATTTCGGCTATATGGAACATTTCTTTGCCAAAAAATCCTTTATATTTTTTATTCATTGCTACGTAAATCCATGGAATGAATCACCAGGTTGATTAACATACTATTTTTTCATGCCTTTCTGAACAATTTCCTTGATAAGACAGGTAAAGTAAAAATGTAGGTAACAGTCCTAGACCAAAGAGACCAATATTATCTCTTATTTTGCTGCTTAGCTTGTTTCCAGTTTTAGTGATTTTATTTTACTTTAAAGAAGACATAGGTTGAAAAACAGAGCAAACAAATAAGCTGTCCCACAACCCTTATGCTGCACCAAAGTAGCTACAAAACTTGATGAATTACAAACTGGGTAAGTGAATGGTGAGGTGAGTTGAAAACTGGATGAACTGACAGAGCCAGAGGGTGGTTGATCACTGGCACAATGTCTGGCTGGAGCACAGTCACTAGTTTTGTGCCCTAGGAGTCATTAATGGGGTAAATACACTTTAACCTTTTTGCTAATGACCTGGACAATGGGAGAGAGTGCACCCACAGCATGTTTGCAGGTGACACAAAATTGGGAGAAGCTGCCAACACACCAAATGGTTTTGCAGCCATTCAGGGGACCTCAACAGATTGGACAAATATGTCAACAAGAATTTCTTCAAGTTCAACAAAGGGAGACAAAATGTGGCACTCCTGCAGGCCCGGAGCATTACCAAAACTTTGACACCTGCATCCAATACAATAGCACATTAGCTGTTTGATAGCTATTACTTCTCTCTGGAAAAAATTAAGAAACTGCTCTCCAAGCACTAACTTGCAGAGCGAGACCCTGCATTCCTGGGGTTTCATTACAACGTGGAATAGAGCAAGTTTACAACAAAATATTGTCAAAAACAATCCTTATTCATTTTATTTTGGAAGAAGTGATTATCTGCTGTCTCACAATAGATGCCTTAGAGTCATTTCATCAGCTTTTCTAATTCATAGCACCTTATTGTGAGTGTTTAACTTCTAAGTAACACCTTATATTTCATAATGGTAGATTAGACTTCCAAGACATTTTGGTCATGGAATAAAGCTTACTCTTCATCCATAAACCCTTGCCAACTGAACACACACACCTTCACAGATATTCCTATCTAAAATCTGCATAAAGTGTATTCCACTTCAAACATCTCAGGTAAATTTATGTTACTTCAATTTCTGCTCTCTTGCCTTAACAGGTAGAACAAATTCAAAATACCTTAAAGATAAAAATAAATTTTATCTAAGTCCTATATGATTTTCACCTCATATATAAAAAATAATTGTGCTTTAAATATGTATGATGTTAAGGAAAGCATCTAGGTCTATAACACTTAAGCATCAATTGTTATTTATCCTCCAATTTCAAATTCAATATAAAGGTGTAGTCAAATATTTACACATAATTGGAGAGGAATTGCTTCAATGCAGTAGTAAAAAGCATCACTGGGAAGATGCTTGTATTTTTCCTAAAGCAGACTAGACACATACACACAGAAATATTTTGAGTTACTGACCTAATGTTTAATTGTATTCAAATTGCAATGCAGCTAAGGCTCTTTTGTCATGTCTCACTCGGATGCCCTCTTACTTGAGGGCATCACACTCACTTCATTAAAATCAAAAACAAAACAGAGAAAAGCTGTTATGGAAATTCAAAAGTACAAATGGTTGACTAGCAAAGGATCTTCAGTATACTTGCATTTGGAAGTCCAAATTTGTTACATATTATTATTTTAGTCTGACATTTAATTACCACGGTTTATTATCACTATTTTATGTAAAACACAAATAGTCATCATATTTATTAACATGCTACTTTATATGTACAAATAAGGCCATATCCACATATGCATAGAGGAAATTAAGCAACAAATATCCTCAGCTTTTCTAGAAAACAGCTGGAGTATATAATTTCAGAAAAATAAACCTTTATGTACCCAAGTGCCAGGGTGATAAAGTTCTACATTTTCTCACTCTTAGGTAGCTTCAAAATCATGAAAATGTAATATAAAAACTCTTTGCAGGGAAAAAAAAGTTAATTAATATATGTCATTACTAAAAATGAACGAGGCTCAAAACTGTTAATCCTTTTTCTGGTTCTTTTTTCATCAGTACGCAAATTGGGGGTGGAAATCAACTGCGACTTCTTAGTCTTAGTGTTTTGGCAATTTCTTGATAAGGCATTTTTTTTCTGCCACTTTCATTTAATCCATTTTTTTTTTAAAGAAAATGTCTATGTACATTTCTACTACTGTCCACACCAGAAAAAAAAATAACCTACATTTTCTTCCTAGATTTTATATTGTGCAACAAGAAATGAAGCAATCAAGTCAAATGTAAAGAGAATTACTGAAGAACTACAAATATAATTTCATAACCTTTAATGGCTACCATAAAGCCTTGTATGAGCTCACCTTCTATCTCTCTACATATGCTTATAAATAGTTAGGTCTATCATGGTGTCCTAACTGTAAAACAGTGACATAAAGTAATCCACTACTACACTAGTCCCAAGCAAGTCAATTTATAGTCACCGTTACTGCCAGTAACTTTCCTGGCTTTCCTTACTTTATGAGTCTATAAAACACATCAACTTAAGCTTTAAACGAAAATAAAAATTCTAAGTACTTTAAATTAAAATCTGTTGTCTGAGACAAGGTGAAGGAAGCCCAGAAAAACAAACTTTTGTGTGAGGTCTCTTCAGAGGTTTATAGGTAAGGTTGGTCAGCAGGCTGCTTCACTTCCTCTGTAAGTTAACATAGTCCACCTGTCAAATGACTTGCTTTTTCTCACAGTCCTTATTACCCCACAATACAGCCTCAAGAGTAGGTGCCAAGATCTTGGGATTCTCTCCAAGGCAGACTAGACACACAGGGAGGAAAACTAAGGTCTTATAAGTATCTGGTATTTTCAAGTGTCCTTTCAAGGAATATGCAGCCAAAGGGTGAAAAAAGATGTCTTTCATTTCAAATTCCAAGGTCACCATTAAAGTTAAAGACAGATAGACTGCTGCATTAGAGACACAAGTAGGTGATAAACTCACCAGCTTGCCAGGAGGATGTAGGCAGGTTGCTTCCAACAGCATTCACTTACATGATCACACAACCATAACATAGAACTCTGTGTTTGTCTTCTGTTCTTACCATTACTACGGGCCAGTTCATATTGATATTTGGCTCTACCAAGTTAATATATCAACTTGCATTTTGTGGCTAGCTACCTTCCTTTTTCATCAGTTACCGTAGTGTTCTATATGCATGTCCCAACTTATCACTAATGCAGTGTTACTGCTAACGTATACAAATACTTTATGCTTTCCTGACCGTCTATGAATCCTCCATTTTACATCTATGTTAAAAGTCCTGTCAGCTCTTACACTGGTCATGTCTTAGACCAGCACCAGCTCACAGGAGTTTAATCCGTCATTGGCTTCTTAGTGCTTTCCAAGAGATCCACTATTAAGAGGTCACTTCAGGCCTGCCCTGCAATTGACAAGACATTAGCCTACCATTATACATCCATCGATTCAAGTAGCACAATATTGTCCTAGGTAGAAATAAAAGGACTTGTTAAACAAACTAACAAAATTACAACAACCAGAACATGAGAACACATTCAAAATTCCCATGACTATGAGTGACCACTGCGGTAACCTTTCAAACTTAGGTAGAAAGTTTCCTAGGTGTCTATTTAATATGGTGCCATAAAATTCTTTTGGCTTTCCTGATCAATTCAATTAAAACTTTATACTCCTCAAAATCTTGTAACACCTGTTTTACCTCTTTGAACAGAAGATTTTCAAGGTAATAAAAGGATTTTTTTATTCTAGGTAGGAAGGTACCCTGGGCCATACATTTCTTAAGTGGATAGAAACAATTGCCCAGATTAAAGGCACGTCCAAAATTTTATATGTCCATGTCCGTAATTCATACTGACATAGTAGAAAGATCAGGTAGTAACATGAAATTTTGCAAGTTATGGCATTTATATCTGAAGTCCATAGGAAAAGAAGTAAAGGTATCTTTGATGCCAGCGATTGAGGTAGAAATTTACTATATAATAAAATTAAAATAATCCCCCAATTGAGCAAAAACAAAAAAAAATCTGGTAGCTGGTGGTTATGTTTTCCTTGAAACCTACAGTCCAACTAGCTCTAGTGCAGAAGAATGTTAAAAACACCAGAGACAGTATATCTGTGTATGCTACATGGAAAAAAAAATCTAACAGCTCTCAAGTATTCTCCTTCAAAAGAAGAAAAATATGATTCCATTGATTTTGGGATTGAAAAATGCAGTTCAGGAATGGAAAAGACAAAACTGGAATGTTGAACATGCATGTGAAGAAGTTGTCTTGGCCCATGTTAAAAAAGAACATCAGGCCTTTGGAGTCCCAGCTCTGGAGAACAGGACATTAACACTGATTGAACAAGACATACTGGGGAACTGGAAGGAATTGTCTTATGAAGGAAGCACAAGCACCACAAGATTTTCAGTGAGAACGTAGAGTGCTAGGAGATCAAGAAGACCAAAGAGATAACAGTGTCAGATTTAACAATGAGGAATGGAAAGCTATGAAAAACATGTGAAAAACTTCTCTTGTTTTCATTTACCTCCCAGGAGCCAAAAGAAGACTGCATAGCGAATCCCACCGCAGGTTCATAAAAGCTTAATATTCCTTGAACATCAAATTCTCATAGACAATATAGGTTTTGAAAATGGACACCTCACCACCTGAATACAAAAAAAAGAACTCATTTTACTTACTCTCAATTTTCAAAAAGGTGCTTTTGATTTTCGCTCAGAAAAAGCGCTACATATCTACCTGATGTTTCACTCTGTGCAGAAAAAAAAAAAAACACAAAAAAACTCCACACAAAAAACCCCAGTAAGTAGTCAAGATGTAAACAAATCAAGCGATTTTCTTCAGAAATAAGAAATGCTTTTGAATTAGTACTAATTAAAGACATACTTTAACCCTGGTAAATTTTGTTTTGCCAACAATGTTGTCAAGCGTGTTGCCTTAGGTTATAATCACTCCTTCTCTCCTCTGATCATTTGTCATAAACCTTGATGGGGAATACAGTGTCAGATTGTATCGAAGGAGTTCCCACCTAAAGTTTTAAAAGGGTCCTTCCACAAATAAGGAGCAACGAACACAGCAAACTGAGTGCGATACGATACGTCTAGTGAATGCATGAATGTACATAAACTGTAAAGAAAGAGAATAACATTTTCCTGGAAAACACAATTTGGTAGTGGGAAATGAAAAGTTCTCTCTTTTTCTACTAATTGAACTAGAATACGTAATATAAATACGTTTTAAATTATGTAAAAGAATCACAGGATTCTGAGAAATGTTGAATCATTTGAAGAGATACTATAATACATTGATAATTACACAATTATGTAATGCATTATATTTATCCTAGTTTAAAACGCAAAGAATCCACCAAGTATAGAACAGTTAACACATACCTAAACAAAATTACATCTTGTTAAGTAAAAGCTCAGGTATAGGTCTGGAAATTGCTACATTTGATGCCAGTAAGAGAATTGTATATTAAAACAAAGTTGTATAAAGTGATTATATAAGCAGAAAAATAAGATTTTTTACTACCTTTTGTAAAACATGTCCACAGAAAAAAAACCAAGTAATTCTTTTCAAAAAAGTCATTAACAAATCACTAGACAACATACAGTTCACTATTTCTTCTTCAAATATCTAAAATAATAATAATGATAAGAACAAGAACCCAACAGCTGATGATACTGCTCATAAACATAACTTTTTCTCACAAGATACATCTTGAACAGGAAGACAACACTAATATTCAAAGTCTTAACCAGACCCTCATAAAGTAGTGAATTTCTTAAATAATAAATAAATAAATAATAGGAGCATTGAAATGTTAATAAGGTATTAAACTGGAATAAGGAATGCTCGGTTTAAAGTCTTATGTCCCTCACAGGTTAGCTGAGCCCAAAATACATCATCTAATCCAAGGGCAGTTGGCATATGCCCCGTCAGAGAAGAATACTCTCGACCAGGAAGATCCTTATCTCGTCTTCATTAGTTATAAGAAAAAAGAAAGTTTTGAATGTTTGAAATAATTAATAGAAGCAGATAAGGAAACAGTTCTTTGTCATAGAGCTTGCTAAAAATTTGAGATACAAAGTTGGTTTTCTTTTTTCTCCCCAGAATTAAATTATTAAATAGAACATGAATCCAAATCACATTTAAATGTATTTAAAGCCTGGATTCCTATCAGACACTCCAAGAGTCTGTAACAAAGGCTCCATGTTAAGTATGATAGCTAGGACTCAAGAGGAAGAAGCAAGAATCAAATAAAACCTAATGTGTCCCAGACTGTTATTCTTTGAGCAACTGGTCTAGTGGGAGGTGTCCCTGCCCATGGCAGGGGGGTTGGAAGTAGATGATATTTAAGATCCCTTCCAACCCAAACAATTCTATGATTCTGTGATTCTTTCTGAAATGCTGAGTGGTGAAGGTGTGGTGGTGTGCTCTCCTCTTTTCCCCGCCCCAAGCTCCTGCTCAAGCCATGGTCATCAGCAAGAGTTGATATGAGTTGCACTTGGACTACAGGGAATGACTGGCAACATAGTCAAAACACTGTCGGGAGTGTGGACCTAGGTATCTTGTTCCCATGTGAATATGACTATAGGTCAATTATCTTACTCTGTAAATAGTGGACAGCCCAAGAGCCCTTTGAGCTCTACTGCACGGCAGCAGGCTGCAGGACAGGATCTCCCCTTGAGTGGGGACTCTTGCTTAAGGTTCTACTCCTCGGGGCTGAGGGATTTCTTGCCGCAGCAGATTCTTGGTAAGTGACCAATAGGATGCTAAACTTTGAAATCTAAACTAAGTGATAGAAAGGATTGATTGTGCATATATAATCCTTTAGACATAAACCGTCGACCAAGTCTGGGACTAGGTTTGGATCCAGCCGCACCTAGACTCTTCTCTGAGAAGGAGTTTAGAAAGCAAGGGGGTCCTTTCTGAACCTTGTGACTCAACGTGAGGGTCTCCCTGACAGCTTGTCAGACCCTGGCCTCTATGCAGTAAATAATCAAGTGTGCCCTGACATTGAATCTCATAAAACACTGTTGCATTCACTACTAACTTTGTTAAATCACTGTTTTATGATAATAAGTATCTCACTACTTCTCTCTTACAAGTGAAGTTAATCACTCCACCCCGCAACACCAAGTAAGGGTGTCTGTGTAATCTTGAAAAACAGAAATGAAGCCATCAACAAATGTTAGATGTATATAATCACAAAGCAAAATCTTCTT
Organism: Rhinoptilus africanus; assembly: GCA_013400135.1. Taxonomy (NCBI): domain Eukaryota; kingdom Metazoa; phylum Chordata; class Aves; order Charadriiformes; family Glareolidae; genus Rhinoptilus; species Rhinoptilus africanus. The sequence continues at coordinate 35,378 of VXBO01000491.1, forward strand.
ATAAGATACAGAATTCAAAGTAGAGAGTTTCCTTCAAATATCTGTCTTCAGTTATTAAAAAAGGAAACAATAATGTTTAAGGTGAATCACTACCTAAGGATAGTTAGACAGAGGACAGTAAGGATAGTTTAGGCTTATTACCCAGGGTGCAAAGACTACATTTCATCTGAAGGAGAGAGGGAAAAAACCAACAAAAGCAGCATGCAACATATTCTGTTAGGAATACTGTTTGACCTACTGTGTTATGAGGAAAGGGATGTATTTATCCAAGGGAAAGCTACCTTAAAGGTGACAATGTATGCTTTTCTTCACAGCAAGCGCAACACTTTCCAAAACAAAACACATCTTTCTGACTGCCATTATATTAGCTAATTGCTGTGAAGTGAAAAACAGTTAAGAAATGGAAGTATGTCCTATTCTTTACTTCCATACTATTTTATCTCCAGTCACTCCCATTTTAGCATCCAATGCCCAAAACAGGCAGGATGTGCTTTAATTTAAAGTTTGCACAGAATCTGTTTTGCTGTTCAGAGCAAAAAATATGTACTCCCATCCCACTGAGTCTATAATTTAAATATGTTTTCTGGGGCAGAAGGTTCACAAAATCCTTGACAGTATCACAATAAATATTTGACTTATCTGAATTTTTCTATTGTTACAGCACATATAATTTACTTAAAGAAGAATGGTTTTGCATTTTAGTTTTGGCAAAAAATTACTCAATAGTAAAGTTTTTAGAGTATCATATATACTATTTTTCTTCTTAAGAAAATGCCAAAATAATATGTATAATTGGTTGTAAAGTAAAGGTAAATTTATGGAAAGTGAACTGATAATATAGTGTTCTAGTGATAAACATTGCACAGTGTTCTAGATACACTCGAAGAATGAACCTCCAGCATTTTTTGTTAGGCTTCCTATTTCTTGATATAGCAGCTTTCTACAATGTCTAAAAGAGTGCATGCTACTCAAGGTTTTGTTATTTATTCCCTTCTTTTCATTTATTTTCTTATTTATTCACAACTCCCTCTGTTCTTCATGACACAGTGAGGAAAAAACTCTTTTTTAATAAAGTATTGTTTCACACTGAGCTACTTCAGTAGGTTAAATCAGGTTATCTCTTTTCGATCTAAATGACTTGTAAGAATGGTAGAAATCTAGACAAAATCATAATTGTGTTTGCTATTTTCTGTTACTTGTTAAAGACCTATTTCCTTTAAAAAAAGAAAGAAAAAAAAAAAAGGAAGATCTGACAGTATTTCAAAATTTAGAAGATAAAACATTTGTTCATTGTCACAACTTATGAAATGACTGATAGGCCTGAATAAGCATGCCAGTCTAAAACAGTAAATACAAAAATACAAAACAAGACTTTCTCCCTGTAAAACATACTTCAATGCATACTTTTTAATAAAAGACAATATTGGCCTCTCATTTTATTTAAATGGTATTTATGTACTCTTTGATTTTATTATTTTCATTCAAACTGAACAGAATATCCTAGAGACACAGAAAATTATTTTTCCATGCTTATTCTTACCTTCTAATTTAAGAAAAATACACCAGTGCCATTAAGCTTATTCCAATAAGATGAGTAAGGCGATTCACATGAGAATTGAACAGTGTTCTGATTTCTGTATTCTTCCACTAAGAAGAATGATCAATTCTATTTTCCCATTTCTCAGCACCACTCACCTTGGAATTGGATCTAAAAACTACTCCAAATGTGAATTCCAGAGGAACATTATTTTCAAAGACTGGAAAGACAATAAATTTTTGTAACTTTCATAGCAGAAAAAACTTAAGTGTACTCTAGTATATTGAGATTTCATTATGTATTATATTTACAGAGACTAGTTCATCATTCTAACAATCATTTTTCATTTTTTGAAAATGTCAAATTTTAACATGAAGACTGATGTCATTCCAGACTAGGTATAAGGAAGAAATTTTTTACAATGAAGGTGGTGAAACACTGGACCAGGTTTCCCAGAGAAGCAGTAGATGCCCCATCCCTGGAAACATTCAAAGTCAGGCTGGATGGGGCTCTGAGCAACTTGATCTAGTTGAAGATGTCCCTGCTCATTGCAGGGGGGTTGGGCTAGATAACCTTTAAAAGTCCATTCCAATATAAACTATTCTGTGATTCTATTATTTCTTTCAAAAAAATGCTTATATAGAGATCTCATGCTTGTGTAGATTTCTCCCTCTTTCAAAATTACTTCTATAACCCCAAAGACAAATGAATCGGCATTCTCAATAGTCATTATTTCAATCAGCATTCTCAATGTCATGATTTTGACTTCAAGTTGACCAAGGCAAGTTGTTTCTATCCTAGACTCATTGATTTATTATACATTATTGTTTATTGAAATGTGGGTTTACTTTCCTTTTATGATACGATAGTAAACATGTTCCTTGTTTCTAATTAAAACATTACTACTGCAACTGCATGGACATTAGTTCAGATCATTTGGAAACAAGAATATGATTTTGTGCACATTTATAACATACGTGACATACAGGCATAGTCTGTGGCTCATCTCTTTAAGAACAGATATCACAGGCATGTATCTACCCTTACGGGCTTTTATGGGACCTGTTTCATTTCAGAATGCCCTCACTTGACAAGTTACATCACTCCTTGATACATAGCTGGAATTAAAAAAAAAAAAAAAAAAAGTTTCCATTGTAGATAAAACTCTCATTTGGAAAAGGAGAAATTTCACTCCAAGAATCCCCCAGCAAAGCAGAAGGAGCAAAGTGGAACGTTCCATTGCCTTACGGCCCTGCCTGACTCCACTTGTCCCACCCTACCAGAAGGAAGCCCATGATTATCTCAGTGTAAAAGGAAACTAAGAGAGCTCTCAAGCATCATGAGATTCATTCAGTAACATGTTTCCAAGCCTAAGTCACATTTGCCTCTCTCTGCTTTCCATTGCCCTGCTGCTGGCTAGTTGTTTTCACCTTTTCAGATATTTTTCCTCTTCAGCTCCTTCTTCTCTTTTCACATGTCCTTCATCTTCTTAACATTCTCTTCCCTTGTTCGTCCTTCTCTCAGAGTTGGAAGGATATGCCTGGCCCTCTCCCTGAGTACTGTCGTAAGCTGTTGTGCAGGTCAGACTGTGCTAAGACAGAGGCCCTGGTTTTGCATCTGGGGAAAATTAGGCAGGAGACACCACCAGGAAATAACTTCTCACACCTTGCTCTGCAAGCCTTGAAAGGATCTGCACATTTAGGAAAATGAAACTATCACTGGGGCAAACCCCACAGCACATTTCTTCAGGCATGTTCAGGCTTCTGCTTATTCCTTAGCCTCTCGCTTCATCTTCAATAGCTACTACTTCCCACATCCCGAGAGAGAACAATGTCTGAAACCACCTCAGTAAGGGTCTCCCTTCTAGCCTTTGTACTGGACAAGTCTCTGGTCTCCTGCTACAAGTTTTTACTGCAAAACCGTCCCTCCTGCAATACAGAGTTAGAGAGTTGTGTGTGGATGCTGCCTGTTCTTGACAGAGATCTTGAAACAAGACCATCTGAATCCACATTTTGATTCTTTCTGCTCTGGCTCAGACCCTCCTTTTAGCCACTGGAGGCAGATATTTGCCATAAACAAAGTGAGGGACAGGCAGCACTGGGAGATCTTCATCTTTACCAACTGGAAGTCTTTCATTCAGATGTGCTTGAAGAAGGTTTTCTTCACACACGCAGAGAGACACATCAGTACACCATAAGGATATTTCTAGGTCAGTATCTGATATGTGTCAGGGCTTCACATACCACCTCCTGAAAAATATATATGATCCACTGTAGGGAGTATTGCGGTACTATGATGCAGAGAACAGAAACAGAGAGAGCAGAAATTAACATCAGCATGACTTCCTAAAATGACAGTATTAGTAACCGATGGCAGAAAAAAATGCTTTAGTATCACTCTTCTGCTACTGGCACTGGTGTGGTAACCTCATCTTTGTAAGAGAGGTGGAAAGAAAATACACCATTTGCCCATGCCATGAGGGTACAGAGGCTCATGGGGTACCTTTCAAACCACTGATATATGAACAGCTTGCAGACAACATTGCAAACTAATAACAATACACAGTAATACTCAGGGGGATATAATCAGTTAGTCAATAATTTTTTCGCTCAGTGAGTCACCTCATAAAGAAAAAGAAATGTATAAGGTATACCCATAGAATCATAGAATGGTCAGAGTTGGAAGGAACCTTAAAGATGATCTAGTTCCAACCCGCCTGCCATGGGCAGGGACACATCCCACTAGACCAGGCTGCTCAAAGCCCCACCCAGCCTGGTCTTCAACGCTTTGAGCAATGAGGTATCCACAGCTTCTCTGGGCAACACGTTCCAGGGGCTCACCACCCTCACCATGAAAATTTCTTCCTAATATCTAATCTAAATCTACCCTCCTCCAGTTTAAAGCCATTACCCCTCATCCTATCACTAGACTCTGTGATAAAGAGTCCCTCCCCATCTTTCCTGTAGGCCTCCTTTAAGTACTGGAAGGCTGCTATAAGGTCTCCTTGGAGCCCTCTTTTCTCTGGGCTGAAAAACCACAACTCCCTCAGCCATCTGATCATCTTCATGGCCATCCGCTGGACCTGCTCTAACACCTCCACATCCTTCTTATGTTGTAGGCCCTAGAGCTGGATGCAGTACTCTAGGTGGGGTCTCATGAGAGCAGAGTAGAAGGGGAGAATCAGTTCCCTCAACCTGCTGGCCATGGTTCTTTTGATGCAGCTCTGGATGCGGTTGGCTTTCTAGGCTTCAAGTGCACATCACTGACTCATATTGAGCTTCTCATCCACCAACACCCCAAGTCCTTCTCCTCAGGGCTGCTCTCAATCCATTCTCCACCCAGTCTGTGCTTGGAATTGCCCCAACCCACACGCAAGACCTTGCACTTCGTCTTGTTGACCTTCATGAGGTTTGCATGGGCCCACCTCTCAAGCCTGTCTAGGACCCTCTGGATGCCATTCTTTCCCTCCAGTGTGTTGACCACTCTATGCAGGTTGGTGTCATCAGCAAACTTATTCAGAGGTGCACACAATCCTACTGTCCATGTTACCAACAAAAATGTTAAACAGCACCAGTCCCAATACCAACCCCCGATGAATGCCACGTTACCACTTGGACATCAAGACATTGACCACAACACTTCAAGTGCAAACATCCAGCCAACTCCTTATCCACCGAGTGGTCCATCCATCAAATCCACATCTCTCCAATTTAGAAATGAGGCTGTTGTGCAGGACAGTGTCAAATGCTTTGCACAAGTCCAGTTTGATGGTGTCTGCTGCTCCTCCCTTATCCATCAACACTGTAAGTCCATCGTAGAAGAACACCACATTTTTCAGATGCAATTTGATTTTAGTGACGCCATGTTGGCTATCACCAATCACCTCTTTATTTTCCATATGCCTTAGTGTAATTCCCACAAGGATCTGCTCCTTGATCTTGCCAGGCACAGAGTTGAGACTGACTGGCCTGTAAATGTGGATTATGTTTCCATTTTACAATCAGCAGGAACTTCACCAGACTGCCATGACTTCTGAGATATGATGGATAGTGGCTTAGCAACTTCGTCCACCTGTTCCCTCAGAACTCACAGATGAATCTCATCAGGTCCCATGGATTCGTGCATCTTCAGGTTCCTCAGCTGGTCTTGAACCTGATCTCCTACAGTGGGTGGTACCTCATTCTCCCAGTCCCCACCTTTGCTTTCTGCAACTTGGGCGATGTGGCTAGAGCACGTGCCAATGAAGACAAAGGCAGAAAAGTTGTTGAGTACCTTAGCCTTCTCCATATCCTGGATAACCAGGTCTCCCGTTTTCTTCCAGAGTGGGCACAAATTTTCCCTATTATTCCTTTTATCACTGACATAACTGTAGAAGCTTTTTGTGTTGTCCTTGATGTCCCTGGCCAGATTAAATTTTATCTGGGCTATCTGGGCTTTAGGNGTGTCTGCTGCTCCTCCCTTATCCATCAACACTGTAAGTCCATCGTAGAAGACCACCACATTTTTCAGATGCAATTTGATTTTAGTGACGCTATGTTGGCTATCACCAATCACCTCTTTATTTTCCATATGCCTTAGTGTAATTCCCACAAGGATCTGCTCCTTGATCTTGCCAGGCACAGAGTTGAGACTGACTGGCCTGTAAATGTGGATTATGTTTCCATTTTACAATCAGCAGGAACTTCACCAGACTGCCATGACTTCTGAGATATGATGGATAGTGGCTTAGCAACTTCGTCCACCTGTTCCCTCAGAACTCACAGATGAATCTCATCAGGTCCCATGGATTCGTGCATCTTCAGGTTCCTCAGCTGGTCTTGAACCTGATCTCCTACAGTGGGTGGTACCTCATTCTCCCAGTCCCCACCTTTGCTTTCTGCAACTTGGGCGATGTGGCTAGAGCACGTGCCAATGAAGACAAAGGCAGAAAAGTTGTTGAGTACCTTAGCCTTCTCCATATCCTGGATAACCAGGTCTCCCGTTTTCTTCCAGAGTGGGCACAAATTTTCCCTATTATTCCTTTTATCACTGACATAACTGTAGAAGCTTTTTGTGTTGTCCTTGATGTCCCTGGCCAGATTAAATTTTATCTGGGCTATCTGGGCTTTAGGTTTTCTAATCTGATCCCTGGCTGCTTGGACAATTTCTCTGCATTCCTCCCGGTATACCTGCCCTTGCTGCCACCCTCTGTAGACTTCCTTCTGTTTCATTTTGTCCAGGAGCTTGAAGCAGCTTCAAGAATGTTATAGATGCTGCAAAAATAGTGAGCAGTCTTGAAAAACATCTGCATTTAAATCCTGAAAGAGTTATTAATTTGGCAGCAGGCAGTGTATGTGACAGAGTGAGACATATCTGGCTGAGTTACGATTTCTACTTGCGTTCTGCTGAATACTGGTCTGACCTTGTCTAAAGAATCTACAATACTGCATTGCAGTCACCCTGCCTGGAAATTCATTGAAGGAATATAACTAAGAGGCTTCTGGGACTGTCATCTTCACTACTGGCCTACCTCCAAGAACCATTTTATTTTATCATCAGGAGGAGTCAGCAGGGGGAAAAGAGAAAATATAATTAGTGGAGCTGTTGTTTCTTAGTCTCAGCATGCAACACCAAGAGGTCGTCATATCTAAAAGTACAGTTCTTTTGCAACAGGGGCAACCATTGCAACAAGTAAAAAAGACATGAGGAAGGAGGACAGAGGAACCACCTCAAAGGCCAAATCAGCAAAGCAAGTCATGCAGGAGGGCAGCAACCCCCAAGATTTTAGTAGTTTTCAAGTGCACACATGAACATTCAAGTTCAGACAGATGTCTCTATGAGTAGGAGACTTATTTGCTAAGCTTTAAATTCCATCAAGCCTGTCACACTTTTCCAAAATAGATTGTACTAGACATTCAAAGTACCAACAGCCTGAGTTAAACAGCTTTAGTCAATGTAAAGACTGAGGAGCTTGCACAGCTTAGTTTCAGGGCCTGGTGTGAGGTTGGTGTCAACATCCAGAGGCAGATATCAGCCAAAAAAGCAAAACTTATTTTGCTAGAGAGAAAAACTTATTTGCTAGAGAGTCCCAAAGCTATCAACAGTGACTACACTTTACTGAAAGGGTGAGAAAAAGTTGACAGGTTACACAAATAGAAAAATGGAAGGTATAAAACGTCTATGAAATCAAGAGCCTGAACCTTCAAGTATGCATTTTTCAATATACCAAAAAAAGAAAGGAAACACTACGGGAATGTAATAGGATTGACAGCCTGAGCTTTTGAAACACTGGACTGGATGGAGTTGTAGGGCTGGCAGAGGTGGTACTGAACCCATCTCTGCTCTGTTTAAATGAGTAGTGATAGAAATGCAGGTCTGGGAGTCATTGCCACAGAAAATCTGGAATTTAGAGGTACTTATTTGCACCTATTAGAAGCCGCTGGATTTCATCATATCACACAATTTCTGAGATTCAAAAAAAAAAAATATTGACCAGCTTTAATCTCTATGCCTAACTTCTGTTAGGCCTAATCAACAGTCTCTCCCCAGACTCTCTAATGTCTGATTGCAGGTTCAGTTAGGTTGGTAATTCTGCATCTCACTAGCATGCTGTATTTATTTAAGCCTATAGGATTTTTTCATTTCTCCTTTACAGCAGTGATTCTAGACCATGCAAAATAAATATCTGACTGACAGTTTAGCCCCTTTGCTGAGTGGACAATGTTCGTGCACAACAACGTTTTTGACTAATAGATGAATAATGTTTAAATTTCTCCTCCATGCACAATATTATCACAAGCTGCTGTATACAATTATAGGAATATCAGTAAGAATTTTCCACAACATAGCAGAAAGAGAAAAAGAAAATCTCAAAACTGTAGACAGTAATTTATGGAAGAATGAATGCACAGTGTACATTTTACAAAACATTAAGCCTGCTTGAAGGTTAACTAATGGCATAAATGAAGTCTGCATTCTGTGCTGCGACAGAAGTTCTGTGCATAGGGAGAAACAGTAAATGAAAGCTTTCTATCCTTGGTGCCAAGCAAGGAAATGCCACACTTGCAGACTTTTAGCCAGTAATACAATACTTCAGAAATAAGATTCACAGAAAGCATCCATTACTGAAATGAAATATTCATTTTATAAAATTATAAGACTTTTTTTTTTCACTTTATATACAGAAGAGAATAAAGACAAAATGAGACTTCCATTAAATTCTCTATTCAGCTGGTCAAAGAAACTATAACTGACTAATAATAATATCATCTACTGTAGCAATCTCTCAATATTTCCTCCACCAAGGTTCAGAACAAGTTCTACAAAAGGGCCTGAATGCTGCAGTGAGATATATCACACAAACATGCATACTTTTTTCTGTCATAACACACACTGTACTAATGATTCTTGTATTACATTATATAATGTCACTGTAGATGCCTATTCAAAAAAAAAAAAAAAGTAACAGCAGATGTCAAGGTAAATGCATTCCACATTTATGCTAGGGGTGATCTGCTTCATCTAATACCTGATTTTAGGATGTAGTCAGACAAGAACTTGTAACAAAATTTAAGTGTTTTCAAAAATTATTGCCACTACTTTCCTGTAATTTTATGTGCTTATACCATCAATGTAAAGCAAAATAAGTTTTCTTTTAAAAGCACTGGTTACACAGAGAAAATGCTATATTTTAGTTTGAGGATTAATGATGTTTTATGCTCCACTGTACTACTACATTTGCACAGCAATTCAAAACAGCAGAGGTCTGGAGAGATGTTAATCAGAACTTTAAAGATTAATACAGTGCTACTCCTGCATGTTGCTGGCATTTCAACAGGTGTCTCCCTTTCTTGAGTAACAAGATTGTTTTTGTCATATTTCAAAGAGCTGTAAATTCCTATTACTAAATCAACCAATTTGCCAATATAACAGCTCAGAGAAAGAACCCGTTAGAAAACAGAGCTTACATCCTGGACTTAAGAGGTTGTATTCTGAGTCCTTTCCTGTCTCTGCTTTCTACACCCACAGGCATAAATAGGCACCTATGTTAATTTTTTTTTCTCCATTTCCTTAAAAATTGCCATAAGGAAGTATTTTTGGACACTGCACTCTTAATTCTTTTAAATTCTGTTAATTCAGCAAGTGACAAGAATCAGGAGCAGGGTAATTACATTATCTGGCACCATTTTGGTTCTCCATCTGCCTTAGAAGACAAATGAATTGTGAGTTGATAGTATTCTTTCCCCTTTGTGTTATCAATTAACTCTGATATAAACACAGTCTGTTTAAGAACATTTTAAGTACAATGGTTTACTACTCGGATTATGTGGAAGGCAAATCCAACTTTCACTCATTTTCCTTTATGGTCAAGAGCCATAAAACTTTTTCATTCTGTTTTGCAAAAAAATAAACACAAGATCCTGTCAGTATCATTTGACAGTAGTTTATTTCTCCTTGTATGTGTGTGATTTCAGGTATGTTAAATAATTTCCTTTCACATCCTCATGTTTTATCTACAACATTGCCAAATTTCAGTATGATTTTAAAAAAAAAAAAAAACAAAACAAACCTTCAAAAGGAACCAGTTCTCCTAAGGAAGGTAGGAAAGTGGAGAGAAAATACAAATACAAGCAGTTCATATAATATCTGGAATAATCTGAAATACTTGCAATATTTGATATTTTTGCTGTATCACAGCTGTTCCTATACAGGGTAAGCTATAATTTTTTCTAGAGGAGGATTGTCAAGTCTAACTGCATTAACTTTGAAGTATTGTTCTCTTAGGTTATAAATTTCTGCAAATCCAAAGCATGAAGCTTTTTGGAAGAAAGGGAAAAATCCCAGAACTGTAAACTGTATTAGTAGTCAAGGAGACTGCTGTCTGATACTAACTTTGACCAAAGAGTACAGACAGAAATACAGCCTAGANGGGGATCGAGGGGGGCTGTGGGGTACTAAGGAATGTTGCTGTACAAAAACTCTATCTCTTTCAGAGACTAAAGGATATCTGCTCTCTGCTAGGCCAGACAACTTCTGGCAACTCTACTTAGAAGCTGTTCTTTTCTCATTTATCCCCACTATATAGTGTTATCCTTTTCCACCTAATTTTTCTGATCAGAACAAGGCAGAAATGTTTGCAACCCCAAGATCATGCTCGAAGTATTTACTCTCTTCTTCTCATATCACTGAAGGGTTTCNTGATAGTTAAGTCACACACTTTGCATTAATGATCTCCAGGTATTAATGCCAACGTCAATTAACGCTACCCTTATGATGGACGGTCTTGAATGGGAATCAAAACAAGATAAAAATGTAAGGGCTCTCCAAAAAACAGAAGTCAGAGAGGTGTTTGAAAAATAGATCTCTGTTTAAAAAACTTAGTAATCATCCAAGATATGAGGACACTGAAGCAAGAACATCCTTTATGTGGCATCTTCCCAGCTTTCCTGTAACTTCATGAGGCAGTTACAGCAGTAGCCCTGGAGAGCATGACATCTCAAGAGTCTTTCTGCTTTTTTCAAGCTAAATACACATGGATCTGCTCAGTTTCTNGAGGTTTTTTCACGTTTATTCTGCCCTATGTGCCAACCAGTAGCATATATTAACGAAAGTTTTAGTCCACAGCATATTGCAGTGCACCGGAATGCCATTTTTAAATATGCCAGAAGTGCTGATAACTAAAGCCAGGTTTTACATGCAGACTTAAACACCTGAAAATTGGTATTTGGCAAGGGAAGGATTGTCCTTCAGAGACAGTTAATTTTGTCTTTAATCAGCTCCCTGTGCATACACTCTTATTCCAAATGTGTTCATTACACTTCAAAAAATGGATTAAATTAATTCCCAGAAATGGACGTAGCTAAGCAAGGATCCTGCAAACAAGGTAGACAGACAATAATCCTGAAAAAGGAAGAGGGAGAATAAGGAAACAGACCTGAGAGTGGTTCAATAGCAAGGAAAAATAAATCAGACAAGTTTTCCATAGAAAAGGCTAGGGACAGCTGGAAAAATAAATGTAAAGGGAAGGACAAATATTACGGTTTTGGCGAAGAGGACAACCACAGTGATTCCCTGGAGAAGTGACCATCTGCACAGAAGATTCAGGGCAAAAGATACAGATAAGTAGGCAGAAGAGGCAGTGGCCTGAGGATAAGTAGCTAAGGAACTTGCTTCCTATCAAAAGCCTTATTTCCTCAGATGCAAGGGATTATGCAGTCATCCTGACAGTGAGGTAAGTTTGAGGAATAAAGAAACTTCTTAGAGCAAACAGTGCAGTCAGGATTTGACAGTTCCAGCTTTTGCCATCAAGACCAAGATCTTAATCAGATTTTTCGCAGCTGACTGGCAACTGTTCTGTGTGCTTGTTAGAGAGCTCTAGTATGCAGAAGGGCATTTGAGATGGACCTTCAATGTGAAGTGACACTGAACACTTAATACTTTCCCAAATCAGGTTCCAGACTCTCCTATTCAGCATTCCAATAAGATGGAATATTTTTAACTCAATGCCTGAGTAAAATGGGAAGGGCAAAAATTGAGATGTCACCTCACAAAACTGGGGTGTTTCAAATATGCATTTGTTGATATTTGTGAAGCATTTGTTACTATAAGAAAAAGTAGTGAAGGCCATATATAGAATATATAGTATATAGACCATAGAAAAACTTACTTAAAATTCAGTCTATAAAGCAGAATCTATAAATATTGCATTGCAAAGAAACTTAAAAATGGAGACCTGGAAAGTCCTCTGTATAGCTTACCCAGTGCACTGTAACTGCCCACAAAGCTAACACTAGAGAACTAGTCTGCAATGAGTTCTTCAGCACATTTAGATTTCTGGACTGAATTCCAGTTGCACAGATCATCAACTAAAAGAGATTTCTAATCTCAATCTGGTCTATGCAATCTAGAAATTGTTCAATAGGTGCATTCAGTTACAGCATTTTATATAATTCTCTGCAAGAAAAAAACCACCACCACTTTCTAAGTTCATCCCTACCACCCCTTTGAATAATATATCATTTCTTCACTGCTTTTATTCTTTAGAAATTGCATTTTACTCCTGTTCTCTCTCCCTCAACAATCACATTTACATATTAAAAATACAATTATTCCAAAAGCTCACATGCTGCAGTATTTCAAAAAAAATAGCTGAAATGATTTGTCATTTAAAAGACTGAAACAGTTACAAAACATTAAGGGTAAAATCCATCTGTCATTCCTGTTCTAAGTTGTCATTACACTCAGCACGTAAATAGCCTATACTTTGTAGCTATAGGACAGCCTATTAAAGTCACTCAGTTAATTTTTTTCTACCTTTTAATAATCATTACAGCCTCAGTTCTCAGAGGTGACATGGATTAAGGCACATCAGCAACAGAGTTCACCTCTGCTGACTTGGCATGGCCTGCTAGCCACTAGTAATTAAAGAATGATACCATAACTCCCCACTAAAGTTCTGTTTTTCCCAATAGACTATTTAGCAACCATGGGAATGGGGAGTGCAAAAAGCATCAATTCAACTAAAAGTATCTATATTTTTAAGGAAGCATGCTGCAACATTTTTCCCCAATAACAATTGTTACAGTTCCGCATGCAATCTTATATTCGTTATGTCCACAACAATTTTGTTTCACCAAGAACTAAGTGCAATAATTCGCTCTAAAAAATGAACTGCTTTCTCTGACAGTGTCATTTAAACCTAAAAGAGGAAAGTAATTTCTTTATGTTTCTCACTTAAGGGGAGAACCACTTTCACCATCAGCTACTGTTTAGATGGCTTAAACTTTTGACAGATATTGCACAGACATTTAAAATTGATCTTGTGCATTCCTAAATGCATCAAATGAAAATGTAACAGGGTATAACATTTAATGTTTGAAGCGGAAAACTCTGATCTGGGGAGAGATGAGTAAGTGACCATGGAAAGGTTTACCCAGTAGTGTGAAAGGACAGACCTTGTATTAGGTTTTCTTTTTAAAAAGAAGTTAAGATCTTAGGAAAGCATGAGTATCTTAAAGGCCACACTTGCAGTAAAACCTTTGAAAAAATATTTTTTCCTCTAAAAATTAAGTGTTTCATAGAATCACAGAATTGCCTAGGTTGGAAGGGACTGTTCAGATCATTGAGTCCAACCATCAACGGAACACTGACAAAAACCATCACTAAACCAAGTCCCTAGGCATCATGTCTACTTGTCTTTTAAATATCTCTAGGGATGACAATTCCACCACTTCCCTGGACAGCCTGTTCCAATGCTTGATAACCTTTTCAGTGTAGAAATTTTTCTTATTATGCAGTCTAAACCTTCCTGGGCACAACTTGAGGCCATTTCCTCTTGTCTTGTCACTTGTTACTTAGGAGAAAAGACCGACCTCCAACTGACTACAGCCCCCTTTCAGGTAGTTGTAGAGAGCAATAAGGTCTCCCCTCAGGCTCCTTTTCTGCAGGCTAAACAACCTCAACTCCCTCAACCACTCCTCGTAAGACTTCTTCTCTAGACCCTTCACCAGCTTCGTTTCCCTTCTCTGGACATGCTCCAACACCTCAATGCCTTTCTTGTAGTGAGGGGCAAAAACGTGGACACAGTACTCAAGGTGGGGTGTCACCAGTGCAAAGTACAGGGGGGCAATCACCTCCCTAGTGCTGCTCACTACACCGTTCCTGATACAGGCCAGGATGCTGTTGACCTTCTTGACCACCTGGGCACACTGCTGGCTCGTATTCAGCCGGCTGTTGACCAACATCCCCAGGTTCTTTTCTACCAGGCAGCTTTCCAGACACTCTTCCCCAAGCCTGTAGCAATGCATTTTAGACCACCATGAAGATGCTGTTAAAAATATACCTTTCTTTAACCTGTATGCCCTATGCTGAAATCACTGACTGAGATCCCATCACCCGTGTTACGTGGGAGATCCACTCAACAGATCAGAAAGAGCCATAAAAACATCTACAAATTGTTAGGGCTGTCAAACCTGGAAGCCCAATTGACATTAGGCTGCCTACTTGCTAGCTAATCTATCTTGATGTTCACTGGTAACCACACACTGACATACACCCACACACATTGTGTATGCCCTCTGCTCTCCCCAGCTGCTGCCCCGCAGAAGCATGGGCTCTGCAGCCTACGGAGGTCTCACACCAGAGCATAGGAAACAGCTGTGAAAGAAGCAGCAGCAGAGAGAAACTTCTATGCACTGACTGCAACCTCCCTAGCTGCTTCGCTGAAGGGGCTGAGTGAGACCTGTGGCAAAAAAACAAGGAATTTCTATGTTTAAAATCTCACCATTAAAATCTCAGATCAAATCCACGAAACTTGATGGATATAAGTAGTATCCAATTTTTTGTCATAAAGCCCTGAGTCAGCATGATAGGAAAAAAACCCCACCTTATGGGCTTGAACACCACTGAAGTACCCAATGGATCGTAAAGGAAGTCTTTAAAACAAATTGTTTATTAAAAATGGACCATTCAATTGGTAAGTTCCCTTTTCTAGGTAGAAACTGACCAGTCATTAACCTTTGATACCACATAGAAAGAATTAGATAAGCAAATTAAAACACCAGGTTATTCAAAAACAGCCCATCCTGCACCCACAGAATCATAGAATTATAAGGTTGGAAGGGACCTCTAGAGATCATCTAGTCCAACCCCCCTTCCAGAGCACAATTTTTTTCACCAAAGACCTGAAAAATAGTTACAACCAAACACAAAGTAGAGCAAAGATTATATGTTCCCTGTATATTACGTTATGCAGACATACTTATGAAGTAGATGAATTTTTAATGTTTCTGAATTTATATGATCAATATTTTTAAGCCTACAGAAAATATTTATTTGGCATACAATAAGAATGAACTGGGCATTTATTGAACATTGAAATACTAAACTTTACAAGGGAGTAATCTAATACTTTTCCATATTGCTCTATTCAATAGCAATCCAAAGTTGTACCCATCATTCAGAAAACCCTCTTATTTTCAAACGATCATAAAATGCTATTATTAAGGAAATGTGGAGAACCAAAAAGCTCTTGCCTCAGGGTGTCTTTCCTTCTTTTTGATCAGGGAAAATAGTTTCTTTTTTACTTTTTCTTCTGTTTCTGTATAGTGAAGAGAATTTTAATAAAATCATGTAGTTCTGTTGAAGACTAAAGAGATATCTGTTGATATATACAGTGCCTGGGCATCTTGCAACTGAATGCCTAGAATTTATTCTTCAGCAACGTAAAGGTAAAATGACGTTTTTAGAATGTAACATCAAGCGAGACAATTAGTGGATAATAAAGGGTTTCTACACTCTTTATCTCAGCAGGCCCAGTCAGTAATGATCAGCAATAAATCCCTTTCACTCTCAATGCTTGTAAAAGGCCTTCTTCATCATTTCTTTTTTGCAAAACAATTACCTATTTTTTCCACCAGCGGTTAGAAATGTAGTTCAGGCCACCATCCCTAGGAATCTGATTTACAAAGTGCTTAAAGAATCATTTTGAGATCAAATACTCTCAGGAATACAATCAACGTAGCAGCAATTCAGCTTTCTTTCTTATTTGAGAAAGCCATTTCAGAGCCAGAAAAATAAGATTCCCTTATAGTTTTCATTTCAAAGTGAGCCGTAGATGCCGAGGGGGGGTAAATAATTAAAAAAGAAAAAAAAATGACTTCTTTAAAGAATGGCTCCAAAAAAAAAGGACTGACCGCAAATAAAAAATGGTCCTGACGTTTTAAAAATCAAACTATCTTCAGCAGCTGTTGTGTCTGTAATCTTTTTGTATGAAATGACATTAACTTGTAACAAGGGATGCTCAAGAAAAGGATCATAAAGTCAGGTGAAATGCACTTCAGCTTTCATAACAGAAGCATCATCAAAAAATGCATTGCTTTGCAGCTTTAAGGTATAAATATATGCATTTGTCAACTATTTCTCATGATCTTTAATTTGAAACAACTTTAAACAGTTCCAAAACCATACACAGTTCATATCATCAAGTGATCTTTTAACTTTTATTGAAATACACCACACACCAGACACAAATTCAGTTAGCATTATGTAAAACACAAATAATTACAGTAATAAAAAGGCAAAGGCTTATGAGTTGTTACATTTAGGAAATGGGGAAGTAACAATATTTTTTCAGCCAGTAGACAAATAATAACTGTAAAACAGATAAAAGCAGCTGAAGACATAGATATAGGACCAGAACCAAAAGTATTTATGCATGGAAATGCGATCTTGCTTCCTTCATTCTTAACAGATCTCCCATTGCTGGGCTACCAGCCCCACTTCCACCTCTGATTTCCAGCTGGTTCTGCTACAGATGAAGGCGTTCAGGGAGCAACTGTTTTAAACCACCTGGTATCTCTCTGCCTCACAGACATTTCCAGAACCAGATTTCTAACTGAAGCGTTATTGGTGAATATAGCATTACAGTGCAGTCTTAAGGTTAATGTGCAAATAATTCTTAGAAAAGGACAGTTCCTTCTCCTCTAGTAAGCCCCAGTCTAGTCTGTTTTTCACCCCTCTAATTCTTCCAATATCAAAATGAAATTAAATGTGGAAAACTATCAGTCTCTCATTTCCTAAGAATATTGGCTTCATCAAAAGAAGGATCAGCGCCTGAATGTTCTTTGGCTAAACTTGTATTTGTTTGCAACTATAGTGATGGAGAGAAAAATTGAAAGGTCAAAATGGTTATAATTAAAGAAGTTATTATTTTCAGTTAGCTCCTCATAACAGACTGGGTGACCTTTCCTAACAAAACCACCATTGTAGGTTATTGATTTAATCAGTTAGAAGTAGGTACTTGGTCACTGTGTCTCAGCTGAAGAAAAAATATACTGCAGACAGTGAAGCTAAAACCAGTAGCAATATCCAACCTCTTTAGCATGACAGAAATACCATAACCACAATGTGTTTGCTCTCAGATCTCTCCAATGAGAGATGCCAGTCAGTGAATTTCAGCTATATGGTTAACTAATTTTTACATAGACTACAGCTGAAATATAGCACACAATCTCATAATTAATGTTTTGGTCACAACTGGAATATGGTACTATTAAGACTGGCACCAGTCTTCAGTTGCTTGCAGCTTTGTCAAACTTGCACATTCTGCTGAACTTTAAAAGTCACACTTTCCAAAATTTCTTTTCTGCATTGGATACAATTTAGAAGGCTACCTGTCCCTCTCCATGATGCACCGCTGAAGCCAAAATAACACATATGAAGCTTCATATGAAGGAAAGTGCTAAACCTCTGTGAAAAGATTAGGGGAGCTGGTAAGCATGAATAGACAGGAGGAATACCCATGAATATAAAGGTGATGAGGAAAAATGGGGTTTTTATTGTGAGTTGAGCCAACTGTAAGTTAGCAGGACAAGAACATAGACAAGAGGGAAGATAAAACTTACCTTGTGAAGAAATAGAGTGTGAATGTGAGAATACTGCAAGATACCTGAAATCTGGGAAGTAAGAAGAAGCAGGATTTGAACATGTTGGGAGCAATGAAACAGAAAAGGTCAGAAAAAAGGAGGAACGTGTCAAAGAAGGTGTGTGGAGCAGCCCAGTGTCTGCAGAGGCAGGACCTCCTCTTCAGTCTCGGCACTTTGTTAGTGCCAGCAAACGTCAATGAAACCTATCAACTCTGCCATTCTGCGGGAAAATCATAATACTTACATTTATTTAAACATCTCTGAAAAGATATTTTAGTAGTATTTGAGAAGCAAAAAAACAAACCCACCTCTTCTTTCTTCTCCAAATAAAAGACAACATGAGAGAGGAAATGAAAAATTACATCAATGGAAATGCAAGTTTGAGTGGCTCCTAAACAAAAATCCCATATATTTGACAAAAAATATGTTCTGCCACTTTATGTTGTGAAAGACCAAATGAGAGAGGAAAATTCACTTTTTTTTTTAATTAACATCATAGAATTGTAATACAATTATAATTCTATGATTCAAGCTGACAAGATTAATAAAAATGTCAAGGAAGTTATTGCTATACTGGTATCCTCACCATGGCTGCTCAGTTTTGTCTTTTTTGTGCTTTATTCTTCTTTCAGCATCATATTCTCAGAAGCTGCATTGTGTCTGTTACCATGTAAAATAAAACTGTTTTCAGCACTTCATTTACCTACCCACCCCTTTTATTAGTTTTAGTCTAACTAAATTTCCTCTCAACCTCATATATCTCAAGTAGTGTAGAATCTACTTTGTGAATGTGGCTACTCCAGCTCGTATTTTTGGTGATGTCTCTTCCATCAAAGGTAGGAGAAGATGAGAATTTGTTGAAAGCATCCAAAACATTGGAGCTGACTGACTGAAGATAAAGGAAACAACCAGTTGCATAAGTGATAGGGTCTGAATGGATCTTCTTCAGCTATGACAGGAACAACTGAGGATCAAAACTTAAAACCTGAGTGAGTAAAACAGGCAATTAATTATACAGAGTTTTACAATTGTAGCACCTAAAGATGCTCCTGATCTCTCAAAATAGAGTGTAGTCTTAGGTGTATATATTTAACACCCTTGTTGTCCTTCTTTTGTTATGCAACATTACATTCTGTATCTCAGAAAGAGTGAAATTTGGATATTGTTTCTGTTTTTAATAATCCTAGAGGGATTGTTTTGTATTTCAGCATCATCTTGGTTAAATTCTGTAATGATTACATAATCATTATGAATAGTACCCCACTAGAGAATTCAGCAAGATATTCTATTGCAATATTTTGAAGTCAAACTTTGAAATTGCCATATCAGGAAAAACTGCATTTCTGAAGTGCAGCTGACAATATCAGCAACGTGTAAGAGTTGAATACCCACAGAGATAAAGAATATCTTTCTCCTCTCTAGTGATTTTACTATTTAGGGCATACTATCCTACAAACCACAAACAAAGGAATGAGAAGTACCTTCTTGTCCGGTAAGTGTAATTCTCTGTTGTCTAGGCAAAACAGGAGAATTTTTTTTTTCATTAGCTGATCAAGTTTAGTCTTAAAAGTGATTCAGCACTTACCTCTTCTCATCTTACCAGACAGGATATCATGAATCTTTCCACTCAAATAGCTGGTAACCATTTTAATTTTCCAGACTAAAATTATTCATGGTCACACAGATCAGTGGAGGCTGTAAAGCTGGCCAAGAACCTGAAATAACATCTTATCCTGAACTCTGAGATGATTCTACAACACTTACCTCTGACATTATTAAGATTTGCACTAACTAGCATGTACCTACCAAAGCCACATTCACAAATGACAGAAGCATAACTGTATCTTCAGGTTCTCCATCCCTCTAAACCTTTCCTGAACCTGTCCCAATTTTAATTAATTTTTTCAGTATTCCAGATGAGGTCTTCTGCCAGTGCCTTACAGAATGTCATTAATACTTTGCCATTTCTCCTGGAAACAACTTTCCTGATATAACATAAGGTCACTATTACATTTCGCAAAGACAGATCACATCGGCAATTCAGACTCAATATGTAATTGAATAAATGCACACAGATTTTTATGCCTTGAGTTATTTCCAAATTATAAGTTTCCTGCTTCTGGTAAAATTCTCCTTGTCTCCACATGAATGACCTTGGATTTCATACTATTCAGTTTCATCTAATTTCTAATACCTTGTTCCTCAAAACCATCCAATTCATCATGTCTAAAATCCAGATCCTTTCTTTATACTTGAGCTTTCTAACTTTATTGAATCTACAAGTTTGATTAACCTATTTCTAATTTTCTTTTTCTCCCTAGTATGGTCAGTCTGCAGTTCTTGAGGAATACCACTTGTAAATCATATTCAAATCTGTCACATGTTGTTTTCAGCAGATATCACATCTTCTCACCTGCACCCACTAAAACAAGTTTCATAATAGTCTTCATGTCATCAAACTTGGACTAAGACTTTTGCTTTGTGATAGCATATGATATGAGTTATTGAAATCTTTGTGATTCGGATCTACCACATTTCTTTCCTCCAGATAATCAGTTATATTGCAACAGATGAGAGATTAATCTCATATAACCTACATTTGTATTTAGTCCATTTGCTACTGTTTCTCTTCAGTCTTATATTACACTGAATTGCTCCAATCCCTTTCCCTGCATCACTCCTGCTTAAATACAGTTATCATATTTTTTATTTTCCATTCATTCATCACCATCTCTGACAGGATCTAAATGTAGCTACAAGAAGAACTATAATTTCACATGCTAGTAAATAATACATTTGTTCAAAACATAATTCATTAGCTAATAAAAAAAATTTGAATGTCTGGCAAATGCATTTCTAAGGTGATTAGCTGCCACCGACTCACATTTCAATAGTTGAAACTAAAGGTTTGGGATTTGACTAAGAATCAATGAAACAAATTTAAATTGTTAAGAATGTTGAGGTAGCAGATTGGCATCCATTTTTCCAAGCTGATGAAAATAAATTATTCCTAACAAACATTGGGCCTTGCTGTAATTAGCACATGCTGAAGACTTAAAGAGGTTTCATAACTAACACATATGCTAATGTCACACGCAGGAACAATGAAAAACTCCTTCATACATATTTACCTTGAAGATCATAATTTGTTTAATGCATTTGTTTAATCCATAGTATGCTACTCTCAATATCTTATGCAAAACCTAAGAAGAGAAATTTCTAAATCTGCATCACTGAGTACTGCGTACACCCAGATCATGCAAGTGGGTGACTTCATTTCTTATTCAGATTTGTACTCATATCATCCATCCTGTCTTCAGTGCTAATAAGGCCTAAGGCAAGCAATACTAAAAAGTTCAAGACTGGTGCTTCATGTGGCACATCAGCAAGGCAGGCTTGAAGACCAAAAAGCATAACAAACTTAAACATGATGTAGTGGTGTAACTCTTTAAGAATGTGCCTCACAGTCACTCATCAGAAGAAGGTCTCAGTTGCACATGTAGTTAGCTGCCTGCAATTAAGCCATGGAGTAATAGTGCGGTTAAAAACATGACTGAAACAGGCAGTTTAACCCAGGCTCAATACTCAAAATGTCTGTGATGGAACTCCCTGTAAAAGACAGATGTGAGAGTCTTCCCTTTCTCCCAAGACTTCTGATAAGTGAAAACTCATTGTGAAAGCTCTCTGCTGGCTCAGTCTGGACAACACTGTTGTATAAAACTTGAGTGTGTTCTGCAAATTGCATATATGTATATAGTAAAGTATTATGACTTAAAACATACGCTGCCTGAGACACACAAACCAGACTACAGCTTGAAGTAGAGGGATGTTAAAGTGTTACTGAGCTTATAATTTTGATTTTCAGTTGTGAAGATCAGTTTGTATGCCTCTCTCTTTTTTCTCTTCCCTTGTGCCCCTTTCCTTACTTTAAATATGAACAAAAGATATCAGGCCTTTTTTTCACTGAAAGCAAAGATATCTCTGCTTGAACCACTGAGAAGAAATATGTCAGTGATGGCAATGAGAAGTACATCTTCCCAGATGGAAGAAGTTGAGTGACACGAGTCAGTTTACCTCTTTGAGACAATAAAAAAGTCTTTAGAAAGAGTTTACGTAGCTCCAGGGCCTGTTTCAAGCTTTGCTAACTTTACTCTAATACCAAGGTCAGCATTGCATTTTTCATTCCACAAATCCCATTCCCAGCCTGAATGAACACTGAAGGGTTTTATATCCTGCAGTATCTCATGATTTATCCACCAGAGACTTCTTTTCTCTCTTATCTATGCTCAACCTGGCAACATGACTAAGCACTGTCTTTATGAATTTGCATAAATATGCAAGACATTTTGTCTCTAGGGTTTGTGGTGGGTGTCCACAAAGGCCCTGGGGGTCTGAGACAACCGACTATGAAGTCTGATGATTTAGTCAAGTTTGAAGTAACCACCCCCATCCTAGAGACTGATGATGTGCATCAGAGCTCCAGGCGATGCTGACTTTGCTGCCGTGCTGGCTTTGCCGATCAGTTTGGGGTCTGTGCTGACCCACATGTTCTCTTACGTTAGAGATGGCTTTAGCACAGTATCACAGGACTGGTAAATTCCAAATGATGAAGGTCTGTAGAAATTATACCGATCTAAATTATGGCATGACCAAAGACAAAAGTAACGTTGATTGTGTCCATTTTTCACAAGGGTTAGCGTCTGAAACTTGTGGATTTTGAACTCACCTCAAAGTGACTAAAAGTAGCTTGCCGTACTGTATTGAGATTCATCAGTATCTTTTCTTTTAGAGTTAACAGAAGATATGAGTGAAGAAGATAATGTTAAGCTTATATACAGGATATTCTTAAGACATTTTGAAGACTGAGTAAAATTATCCAATTATAAAATTTTTTTTGATAGTCGGACTAGAAAATTCCCTTCCCATTGGCAAGGTCAAATTGAAATATGAAATGTTGGACCTCATTGTGAGATGCTACAAGTACAAACAAGGTCCCAACACTGCTGTTCAAAATACCGAAGTGATGTAAATACTGCCATAAAAACTCCAGGCCTCAAGTAAAAATCTCCGCTATCAAAAGAAGGTCAGATATGATTCAGTTGGTCAGTGTAATTTTGGGTTGATTTTCCAGAAATCAGCTTTTGGCAAGTATTATGTAATGCAAATAAATCTACAAGTGAATAAAACAAATCTTTAATTTGAAGGACAGAGAACTACTAGTAGATTTATTTCGTATTATTATCAAAAGATCCACTCTCTCGTTTACAATTATTTTCCTAAAACTGAAAAAAACCCCAAATTGTTATCATAATATTGAATTCTTTTCCATGACAAAGAACAGGAACTAGCAAGGGAGAGCAAAGGAACAAATCTGACAGGCTGAATAATACTCCAGAACTTCTTAGCCCTGAAAATGAATGATCAATAACAACCTAATCTGTTTCTGCAACACCAGCTGATATCAAATTACTTTCCATTCATTAGAATAATTTACTATCTTCACTTTAGTGACCATCAACAAAATACAACGCACACGGATTTTTGCTGGATATTAATCAGGAGAAAGTAGTGACATTACAAAAGAGATGAGTTGGATGATTTCCAGATGTCTTTTTTCTTTCTTTATGTTATGTTATAAATTAATTTCGATTTTCATGCACTGGACAAGCTACAAATTCACTTCCCAGGAAGTTTCATCTATTTTATATACTAGCACTAATGCTCAGCACACACGTTTCGTTCCCTGAAGAATTTTATGCCCCACTCGAGATTCGTACTTCCCACTCAGCAGCACTGCTTGATTATGACCAGAAATGCATTAACTCATTTTCCATTAAATTAAAGTCCTGCATAGCCAGGTAAGAGCAGATGGAGGATTGGGTGGAAGAGATAGAAGAAAAACAGGATGACAGGCAGCAACTAATTATTAAGACCAGTACCATACACCATAATAAATGTGCATACATTCTTTTTCGAAGTTACATGCATGGCAGGAAAGACAAAGTTGCTGGAAACTTCATAGCCAGCAGGATAAAGGCCAAGCACCTTTTTATGTGTCAGCTAGCACATCCATTTATAGTGAGTTTGACACTGCACTGTTTGAATAGGCTTTTATGTCACAGATAAATATTCCATGTTTGTAGTATGAGGCAGCCTATAAAGAGAGATTTATTTCCTCTTTCAGTGAAAAATGTCCAACTGAAGCCCATCATTCACCATTTAAATGGCCACCAGCCAGTGACTAACAGCTAGCCCATTTGATCACAGAGTTGTAGCTTACTGATATGCAGTCATATTTCATGGCAGCTGTTGACTGAGAAAGAGAAAGAAAACACAGGGCTCACAAGAGGGCTTTTGACAGTTGCTGCCATGAAATGTTTTCATTTGTCACTATGACAGTGAACAAGATACTGACTGAAGAAGAGGTCATGAAGATGCAGCTGTCTTCAGCTAACTTTCACCGGGCTTTGATATCCAGGCACATAAAAACACTTGAGGTTACTTAAATTTTCCCAATTGCCCTCAGTAACATTATTAACCATTTATATTTCAGGCATAATATACAACTAACCATGTATCACTGATATTGCAGTCATGCATAACAACATGCAGTCCAAATTTTATTAAAATCTGTCTAAATCTAAAGGATTAATTTATACTTTTTTAACACAACTTTTCTTATGACTTTTGGCTTAATTATTTCACATTATTCCAACAAGATTTTACATACTCTTATCCTGGTTTTCTCTACTATTCCAGGTCATCTCCCAAGCTGCTTTTTTTTAAAAAAAAAAAAGAAAAAAAATTCATTTTGCATTTCTAAAGAAACGTCTTTCCCATTCAAGTTTAACAATGCTTTTTTTCTACACCTGAAGTCATACCTAATGTAATTTATCCTCCAAATAATGCTTAAATCAATGAAATAATCATGGAAACACTAACCTTAACCAGATACAATAAGCCTATGGACTTAAACATGAGAAAACAACCCTATTACCTCTTAAGTATTGTCAGGTTAGCATCATGCCAACTACAGTATAATGCTTATAAGCTGTTTTACATGCTCCTTCAATTACACTTTGCATTAGGCAAAACGTATAGCTGTTGCAACCCTTACATTTTCAGTAATACATGCCATTGAAAAACAGGTCAAGGCAGCAATAGTCAAATCTTACTTCAGGAAAAAGAAAGCTATTTGTAAGCCATTCTTGTCCTGTAAAATCACAAATGCCATTATACTTAATTTCCATGAAGCCATTTTCTTACTTATTCCAACTGAACAACAACAACAACAAAAAAATCAACAAAAAGCCCCAAACCTTACTCACTGTATCACCTGGATTCATAACAAAGTCATGGCTTAGGCAAAAGCAAGTGTCTGATATCAAGTTTAGCAGCCCTACTTCTAGAATAGCTTTTACCTCCATTAATCTACCGCTAATCTACATCCATTAATCTACCTCCACTAATCTACCTCTATTAATCTACCACTACCCTTGCTTGTCTTCTTACCTTTCTTTAATTTCCTTTTTAAACTTTTTCACCCAAACAGGATACAATCCTGTTCTAAAAGTGATGATCATACCTTGTAAACATCCATTGCTACGTCACTGGTCTTCTTGAAAGCTTAGAAACAAACCTTCTTCTCCCTGAGAAACATTCAAAAATGCCATATATAAGAGAGGTAACAGTAGCTATATGCAGAGTCACAGGGAAGAAGGGAGGAAATCAGTTGAGGTGGTTGTGATGACATGAAAGGGAAATGAATAAGACTAATGAGCAGGTCTGAAATATGTAACTAGAGTTATAACTGCAAAGATACATGAACAACTGAGCCAATTAAGTATGCCCAAATGTGCCTAGGATTAATATTTACCCTAATCTATAATATAGCTTGCAGACACGAAAGCCAAAAATCAAACTGAAAAGCAACATGTTGAAGCGAGGTTGTTTGGAGGAGCTGAGGCTTCTTTCAGGAGGGTTTTTCTTTGACAGAGGTGGATTACCAGGGATGGTACGTCATCTTGTACATTACAGCAGCCATTATTAACACAGAGTAATTGAAGAAAAGGGGTCGCAAAGGCTGTCCGAGCAGTTATCTGAGCACGGCCCTAGCCAGAGGGTGAAGAACAGCGCTCAAACAGCAGTATGTAGCTGAGCTCGAATGGCCACCTACCTCTTAGTGCAAGTGGCACCTTGAGTGAAAGGTAGCACATGGGATGACATGGGACCTGACAATCACAAGTTCTTGAGTGAGAGCTTGCCTTGTAGATCAGGCATAGAGGAGGATTTTTAATAACTAGAGACATACTTTGGAAACAGAATGTTTAGTTAACATTCATTAGCCTGTTTATCTTACTGATAAATTTATTGAAAGGAAAAAAGGAAAGGCTTCTAACAAGCCATTTGATTTCCTTTTTGGAGGTGGGGATGGTGGTAGATTATCTCACTAGTATCTCACAATGTTTCAGCTTTCCCAGGATGCTGATCAGAAGCACAAAATGGTGTTTATTAGAGACCTCCAAAATCTGTACCTACCCCTTGTTGCTCCCAGTTAAATCTAGGCAGAAAGGTAATACAAAGACACTCCCCAGGATTATCACATTCCTGAGCCTACAGCTCTGTCTTTCTTGAAGTACTCAATAAACTGCAAATTATCATTTGCCACAGGACAGAAATGCTGAGGATAAAAGAGAGTAGTGTTAGGGTACAATCTCCACTGCTGTCCTGCATGTCAGCAGTTTCCAGGAGACCTTGCTAACGTTAAGACACGGTCCTAATTTCAACTTCAAGCTATAAAACAATAAAACCTCAACATTTGGTATAAGATTGTTCTTAATAAAGAAAATGATATCTGGAAATACCACAGATCTCAAAATATCATATTAATAAGGCTTCACTGTTTAGAACTTCTTCTCCTGAACTCACCCAACAGATTTCAAGTCTCTCTCCCTGACAGCTGGGCTTCACAAGAAGTGGAGGAACCAGATAATCTCTCCAAGGAGCTGATCCACAGACAGGTCAACACACAAGTGCCTGAAGTGTTACATGCCACTGGCCTAACCAACTTTTCAAGTTGTCATCATTATTCAGCCAGTGAAAAATGTCGTCATTTCTGTCTCTTCATACACTTGCACTTCATGTTCCCATTTCCTCAAATGATTCTACTGTCTGTATCCTGCACCTGCCTCTCCCACACGTTCATCAAAAACTGTTTTACTCTGCACTCTTCATTGCCTTGGGTCATTCGCTGTATTAGAGTAGCTTTCCATTCCAAATGGGGAGAATACAAGGAATAATTTCTCCATTTCAATACACACTTCAGAGAAAGACATTTTAGACTACAAAATTGCTCCCAGGAGCACAGACTACTTTTCCTTCAAATAAAATCTGGTTTAGTAACGGGACTGGAATTACCTTTAATAACTTTATTTAGCAGTTGATATATGGGGGGTGGAGGGTGGAGAAAAAAAGTTATGTGATCAACTTCTAAATATATCTGTATCTTGATTTTCACTTATCTTACTTCCATAAAGAAACTGGGCTTGGCGCCAGCTTCACTGTGTGAAATTACTTTTCTTCACATTCAGCAAAAGCTCTCTTGATACACAATCCCAGAAGAATATGATATGAATTCAGCCTTCCTCAGCCACGTTACTCACAACCTGCCGGCATTTTCTTTTAAATAGTGTCAAAATCCAATAACTCTAATAAAAGGTGTAAATTCCCAGTATGAACTAATACGAAGCTTAAAAAACACAGACACAAAAAACCAGCCAGCAGTACTATAGTGTAAGTTATAATTCAATACCCAGAGTCTGTGATTAGTCAACACCTTCACGTGACTATGGTGCTTTTCTCAGTTATGGTTATGTGATTAAAAGCATAGCATCAAAAGCATCTCATCCTCAGGTTAAATGCAGGTAGATCTCAACAGAGAATTGTGATCTGGTCTACTAAAATATCAAAAAAAAAAAATTCAAAATGTCAAATTCAAAACAGTCAGAGGACTTCATGCTGCCAAGGTGACTGAATGCAACCACCAGAGCCGATGGTCTGATTCAGCTGCTGCTCTCCCAGCAGGCAGCTTGAACAGCGAGTCATTGCACTGCGGGTCAAGGGCCTGCCTGCACCAGGAAAGACTACTCCTGTGTTTCCCAGTGTCAAGGCACCACGGAGTTAGGGGCTCCCTGGGACTGTGGGCTCCACAAGATGGGTGATGGCAGGGCCTGGCAGCCAGGACCCATCCCACTGCCCCAGCTAGGAGCAGGGCAGGCAGGGGGCACTGGGGCAGCCCCAGCTATGGCGTCGGGCACCTCCCTGGGGACGGGATGAGCATCTGCCCACAGGTCAGTGAGCCCATCAGGCACAGGCAGGGTTGCAAAGCAGCTAAAAGGGGAAGCTAGTGTTTTTTCTTAAAAGCTGCACCCGACAGAAGGAGAGGCAGCGCCTGCTGAGGCTTTTTTCTCTCTTTCTTCACAGCAGCTCTCGGTTAGCCAGCTTTGAACACAGGCAGGAAAGTCCCAGGTGGAAGAAGAGCATGCGGGGCCCTGACACCCAGAGCTGTACAATTCTCCTCTCCTCTGGCGAACACAAGCAACGTTACAATGCAAAAAGCTCACATTGCTACAGGCTTCAGGAGAACGTTACTGGTTTACAACAGCCCCAGGGCCAGCCCTTAAGCAAATTAAGAATCCTTTCCAGTAATTTCTTGTTACTGCTTGTCTCTGCCTTATTTTTACAGGTATTTATTAGATGTGAAGTGTCAAGTTTTACCTCCGTTGGCTGGAAGGTTTGTGAAAGAATTCCCATTCTGTCCTTTGAAACTGTAACCTTGCCCTTTCTTTAAGTGATAGCTTTAAGCGTTTTCCACAATTGTATTTGTGTTCACACATGAATTCTTTAGTATCTCGTTGCAAGTAATGCACTCATAAACTTAGTTTATCAGAAAGGATACAAAAATGGATTATTTTCCTGCTGTATAAGCTGTGGAAAGATTTGCTTCGATTAGTACAAGTTACTTTTACTCCTGCTCTCCAGTAGGAGTGCTGCTTCACTTAACTGTACAAAAATCTTAGCTTAGATATTTCTTCTGCAAACAGGAAAAGAGTTATTTTTAATACCTAGTTCATATTAATGCTTGTACTAGGTTTTTTTCCCCAATATTTCCTATGTAAACTTCAAAAAGGAAACTAAAAATTATTTTACACATATGTATCTATAACATATTTTATCCTAAAGAGCTGGAAATAATTCAAAAATACCATTGGTGTATCACAGAAATCACTAATACCAGAAAGACAAGAATTGTATTTGATTTTGCCAGTGGATTTTAAAATACATAGAAGGCCACATACCAGTCATGTTTATGAAGTGAGATGTTTAGGAAATAGATGATTTTAAGGACTTCATATTTTTTCTAAAAATGCATCTAAATAGACTAGATGAACAAGCAGAGCTGATTATATATTAACATATACATATCCTTAGACTTTCTAATGCTGTGATGAAGCTAAGCAAGTGCTCTTGCTTTTATAAAACCACACCCATATAAGTAGGCAATTTTTTCAATTGCTAGTTTGACACTTTCTTTATGTAACATAGTCCACTAATCTTCTGTAAATTCTTGTTCTGTGATAACTGCCCACTGTGCATCCATGGCATCCTCAGCCTATCTTCTTCCCTCGCTCTCATACTTAAATCTGTCTATATGCCTAAATGTATGAAACTCATTAACAGTCACGGGACCTTGGCAAGACACAGAGCATGTTGTGGTTGACACCATCCAGAAGTCTCATGGTTCTTTTCTCATTCTTTACGCATTTCACATGTTTCTGCCACTACTCCTTTTGTTGCATCATAACAGAATATAATTACTTTCTTCCCTTTAGGTTTTTTTCAGTCTTTTTGTTAAACACATCTTTTATAAGAAACTGGATATAATACAGCTGCTATCAGTAGCGAAGTCTATTTTCACTTGTTTCATTCGCAATAGATTAATCCATGAGAAAAGCAGAACTGATGCACCTGAGCCATGGAGTGAGAGTTTTTCAGAAGCATAACTTGTTGGGTTTCCTTCAATATAGAAATCACTATCAATTCTTCATTTACCCTTGTGCCTGTCATGGATCCCAACCATAAATTAGCTTCTCACCAGAAGCCAGTGGCAATTTGACAAAACTGTAGATAGCCCTTTGATCTTCTTACTATACGACAGACTTCTTTTAGCTGGGATTATAACACTCATGTTTTAAATGCTGAAGATTCAGGCAGGGTCCCCCAGTTTCCCTCTAGTTTCCTAGAAAGAGAAACTTGGTCACAGTCTACCAGAAAAATCATAAGGTAGCAATGTACTTTTTGATGAGAAAATAAATTGAAGCAAGTATCTCATCCTCAGAAATTAACTACATAGATGTAAGATGGTCATCCAGCTGACAGCAAGTTGAAATTGCTTCACTGGACTTAGCTCCGTGACATAATATTTATCCAATCGCTGTACTCTGTGTTGGCCACATGTTCCAAGACACCCACATCTGAGTGTGAATAAAAAGTGTCTTTGGCAAAAGACACTTTGAAATAGCAGGATAAAATAGCTAATATAACTGTAAGGGATAGCACAAAGTACAGACTTTTTCCCTAACTGTTTATTGCTAACTACATAATTTTAAAATATTTACTACTGTCTATGATTTCTTTTATGTTTATAGACAGTCTATTAGGGAATTATATAATTTTTACTACTTTTCACTCTAGTGTTTGGGTTTCATTCATACCTATGTCTCATTTTTGGTGTTACACAATAAGTGTAAAGTGTCAATATGCCATTTTTAAAAGGTCTAGCTAAACGTATCCTATATTCTTTGGGGGAATTACAGATTTTTGCCTAAGCCTCAGCTAAAGCTTCTTTTCTTCCGCACTAGTGTGTAGAGCGATACAGGAGGATAATCTCCATCACAGTCAGAGGCATGACACTTAATACTGACAGAAGTGCTTTTCTTTAGCTTCAGCAACACAACCAAATGACAGAGGCAGAATTTCTTAACTTCCAATTCAAAGACAGGAGATTCAGAGAAGTCAGCCTGGGTGTTCTGGATCTGTGAACATGCACCTGTGTTATGAGCAGAAATGTTAAATCAGGGACTTAATGGTTATAGAGGGATTCTATTCACTTAGGTTAGCTTGTTGAACTAGATATATGTAAGCTCTGAGATTAATAAATCTTGAAACAGAGCTCCACATGACTCAATAGACAACGCTGCCTGTTAAAGCTGCGTAAGCAATTTCTTCAACATATAGCGTCCTTTTCCACTTTAGTCTATTTTATTAGTACTGAATGAAGGTCCTCTTTCTTTATTGCTGGTTGCTGTTTCCAACTGCAACTGATTACACCTCTATCCTTCTGAAGTGCTGGTGCAGTTCTCAGAGCCACATGGGCCTCCGTATTTTGGCTTTCAATCTCCATAGCCCAAACCATCAGAAATTCAGCCACTCCCCTTTTCTGGGGTAGCGATAGCAGCCACTGGTGGGACGCAAGAATATACACCCTCATTCAACACCTCCTCCTTGATGTAGTAAATTTGCAAAAAACTCTTGCTTCTCTCCTTCAGAATCTCTACCACTTAATTCCATCTATCCTGGAAGATAAATACCCACCAACTTCTTTTACCCTAGTCATGCTGGCTTCTTCATACTCCACTGATGCTGAAAAGTGAAAAGATGAAACCTTGCAAAAGGCAATTAAACATAGGTCAGCTCTGATAAAATCAAAGCATCAGTATACGAGGAAGAGTATTAGGCTACTGAAGAGCAAAGTCAACTTTTGAGAACTATTTCTTCCCACTCTGCCTTGATTTCAAGTACGTGTAATTTCTCAGTCTCTCTTCCTCTCTTTACTTGCTTTTTGCTGCATCAGAGTGATCTAAGTAAAATTAAGCCAATTTTTTTTTTGCTTCTAGGCCAGGTCAGAAGGTTTTTCTGTGATTAGTCTATATGACAAACTACATGTTTCCACCAACCTTGGACTAAAAAGGAATCAATGGAGCTCTTTCACATATTTTTAATAAAACCACACACATAGCCACTCACATATCTGGCACCTAATCAACTGCTGCATCTGATACTCAGCCACAGCACTAATCACCAGCTTTTTAAAATCCCTATCTCACTCCTGACTTAATAATTAGTAATTCTCGTGACAGCTTAATGCATATGTTACAAAGTGTTAGTAACGTAACTGTCCCAAATCTTCCCTTCCTCCATGTGGCTATTGAAGCCATCATTATAAATAAATACTCAGCATCTCTATCAATGTTCAGCAGCACAGAGAGCAAGAGGCATATGTCAGCAGCATCTGATTTTCGTTACCACAC
Organism: Rhinoptilus africanus; assembly: GCA_013400135.1. Taxonomy (NCBI): domain Eukaryota; kingdom Metazoa; phylum Chordata; class Aves; order Charadriiformes; family Glareolidae; genus Rhinoptilus; species Rhinoptilus africanus. The sequence continues at coordinate 67,687 of VXBO01000491.1, forward strand.
ACACCATTACTCAGTTTGTTGTACTTATATCTAAGCCTTTAAATTCGCAAACTTGCCTTTCCCACTGTGCATTCATTGCCTTTTGCTGTCACTTCAGTCTTGTTTGGTAACCCTCAGCACTAGCTAATTGATTACCCTCTTCACTATCTCTTTGTGCAAAGAGTTATACTAAATCGAAACTGCCACCTTTAAATTATTGTGCAGCCTTCACACTTAAGTATTAGCAATACGTTAAAGTGCTATCTCCAATCTATACTATAAAGTTTATTGTTTTAATTAAAGTGTTCTCTGTGCTCTCTAAGGGAGATGATCCTCGCTTTCCCCTTGCTGCACATTTATGACTCATAAAAAGTTTCTAATTATCCCATATGAATTTTTGGAATTAATTCACATAATTTTACTTGCTCTGTGTTACGACGACTTCAAGCATATTCAGTGGAATATGCCACGATTTATTTTTCCAGATGGAACATGAACAGAATATGTCACCAATATGTGTTGGCATTACAGTGACTGTACTGGTTTTTTGCCCTGTCTTTTGTCCGGTGCTAATGTTTGACTTGCTCTTCCTGGAACTGGCTGACCAAGCCAAGTAAAGAAAAAAAGATGGGATCAGAATTTAGAAGGAATATTAACAATAGTCAGGATTATTTAATACCCAAATAAGAACCAAGTACCAAAATGCCTGATGCAACCTTAGTACAAGAAGGAAACACCTTTCATCCCTGAGGACTCATATCTCACTTTCCAAAATGACATATGTACACTCTAGTCAGTTGTTCATATGGATGCTTGGCTACACAGTCTAAAAAAGAAAAAGGGATTATGCATTTATTGTAGTTTATACGCATTTATTGTAGGTTAATAGTCTATCAGGATTAACCACATATTTTTACGGCTAACTGTTGCTCTTTACCATAGAACTTGAGCAGTGAAGGTCCACAACTGACCTGTCCAAATCTTTGCATGTCATGATTTTGAATGTTAAGGTTGTAAACATTTGCATAATGCAAAAACATCTGCTACAAGTGTGTTCTCCAGAAGATATCAAATGCATACCTATAAGACCCTTGGCTAACGTATACATTTTAGTCGCACTGCTATTCCTCATCTATTTTTAAGCACTGTGTGTTGTTCCACTAAGCAACTTTCCAATATTACATTGGACCAGAGCCACAAGCAAGCACCTAAACATCAAGCCTTATAAAATCTATTCAGGTGTTTCCTCTACATGAACATAAAGCCCCAACACTGCAAAGAAAAGTAGTTTTAAGTTTAGAGGACACAACATTAGGCCCTTCATTTAGAAATATTTCCTCTATAGATAGCTTATTTTGTTGTGACTTACTCTCACCAAGACTTTAAAAACTAAATCTAAGATACTGCTGAACATAGTGAATCATTTATGCTATAATTTTTTCAAATTAAACAGACAAAACCAAAACTTTGCAGAAAGATGAGCCTCTATTCCATTTTAGAGGCAGCATTTTAGTTTCACTAAGAACCTATCAATCAATCAAGTTTGGCAGATTTGGGTCTTTGGATTTTTTTAAATGGAAAGAACTCTTAGATCAAAGTTATGGTATTTAATAACTGATTGAAAAACAGAGTTCAAAAAATTTAATTTTTGAAGAAAAATATGAAAATTGAGTTTTATCGCAAATGCGCATGATAATTGAAATTATGTTAGGTCCTTCTATCTAGTTGCATATACTAGGATGTAGCCACATTAGACAAGCCCCTGGCCCTGAAAAATACAGATCCATTTATTAATACAATCTCAAAATAGTATCTTTTTTGTGATCTAATTCCAAGTATATGTTTCACTGAAGAAACAATAGTTATGATCACTGAATGTTTACCGTTTATTCATTTTTAAAAAACTGTCTACAGTCTTTGTACTTTTCTCCACTCAGTATGTGGTTCTTGCTATAATTAATGACAAGTCCCTTAATGAATGAACATACATAGGGAATTTTTAAACTCACTTTTATTTGAAATATTTCAAAACCCAGCAATTAAATTAATTTACAATTTTACAAACAAAATAAAGTCAAGCAATTTTCTTCTAAATGAAGGGGAATTAAAGCAAACTTTAAATTCAAATCATCAGGATTTTATATTGTATTTATAAGCATACTTCTAGATCTGAAGAAACTAACGTTTCCAGAATTGCTAGTATTCTCGTGTGCTTCTGTCACAATTTAGGCCGGATGGGCCACTGACAAGACAACAAATGCTCTCCCCCACCAAGGAGATGAAGAAGAGAGAGAATCAGATTTATGAGTTTAGAAAGAACTAAACTACTTTAATGAAATATTAATAATAAAATAAAAAGGAAATCATGGAATAGGTACAATATATACAAATATATACAAAAACATACCAAGCTCCCAGAGAGATGTCACCAGCTGGCACTGGGGAAGTTCCAGACTTGACTCAGTTGGAACTCGGTGGGAACTGGATTCCAGATCTAGATTCAGGAACGCACGGATTGAGATCAAAGGCAGACAAACAGACAAAGTCCTCCTCAGCCACCAGCCACTGAAGATGCTTTAACCCTTTGGTCCCTCAGCTTTTATACTGAGCATGATGCGGATGGGATGGAATACCCTGTTGGTCAGTTTTGGGTCACCTGTCCTGTCCACTCCTCCCCACAGGTGTGACACCTCCATGGGGTAAACACCCAAATCAGATGACCCTGGTTGCCAGAGCAGCAAGTAACAACAAGAGCCTCCCTCACTGAGCAGGAAGTTGGCTCTGCTCCACCCAAGACTAGGACAGCTTCTTTACTGCCTGCCCTTCCCAAGCTGACTTCCACTTTCAGCTGCAAATGTAGGTGCTCCAGTAAATGAAACTCCAGGATGCAGAGTCAGGCATGCAGGAATGAGAAACACACAGTGAATTCCTGTCTGTGCCCCTTCTGGTCTCAGCCATTTGTCCAATGTCACAAAGGACTTCAAAAGCACAAGAGATACCTTTGCATTTCTCAAATGCAGCACTGAGCTACTTTCACCCATCGATCCTTTCTATTCTTACATTTCTTCACCTTGCTCCGGACATGCTCTCTAGCTTTGACAACTGATGGGAACCACATACATCAGTCACCTCCATGACAGTATTCTAGTTTCTTCTCTAAACACTGCCTGTCCTGAACTGTAAACAAAGTTAAGGATCTGAAGAAAAAGACTGCAAGGTCTATTATAGGCCTACTCAAAGGGAAAAAATTCAAGTCCTTTGTGTAAAACATCTTTTTTACCCATGCACAAGCTCTGAGGCCCCAACACAAGAAGGACAAGGACCTGTTGGCCCAGAGAAGGGCCACAAAGATGATGACAGGGGTAGAGCACCTCTCCTATGTGAGAGAGCTGAGGTTGTTCAGCCTGGAGAAGAGAAGACTCCAAGGACACCTTATAGCAACCTTCCAATACTTAAAGGGGGCCTACAGGAAAGATGGGGAGGGACTCTTTGTCAGGAACTGTAGTGATAGGATGAGGGGTAATGGCTTTAAACTGGAAGACAGTAAATTTAGACTAGATATTAGGAAGAAATTTTCACTGTGAGGGTGGTGAGACCCTGGAACAGGTTGCCCAGAGAAGCTGTGGATGCCTTATCACTCAAAGCATTCAAGACCAGGCTGGATGGGGCTTTGAGCAGCCTGGTCTAGTGGGAGGTGTCCCTGCCCATGGCAGGGGGATTTGAACTAGATCATCTTTAAAGTCCCTTCCAACACTAACCATTTTATGATTTATGATATTTTTACATATATATATAAAGTGACACCTCTTATATTGAGTTTCTGTGCCTACAAAACAATGGACCAAACTGATAAGAAAGAGTTACTAATATGTCTGATATAATACTAGCAATGAGGACCTGAAGGTTAGGATTCAAAGACTGACCATTGTGCTGTTACAGCATAGTGGTGGGAATCACCACCATAGTGGTGGCTGGATAGATGACACTGTTTGTTAGTATGCTGAGTCCAAAAGAGCTTTCCGTCACTTACCTAGAATTCTTCCAATCCTGTGCAAAGGTCAACATTTCCTGGCTATTTTTATATGACTTAGTAGAAGAAAGTGTAGAAAATGGAGAAGCAGGCAAGCAGTAAAGAAATTACTGGCATTCATATCACCCAAAACGTTCAACCTAAGCTTGGATTTGTTACTTGAACCATCAATCTTCTAAAAATAATATTGTGTGTGTAATCTAAAATATATAAGCACATTTTAAAGAAAAAAAAAAAGCATAAGCAGCCTTTTGGTTCTTCCCCACATTTAATAAAAGCACTAGTATAAACTCTGGAAGGTTACGAAGCACCAGCTCACAAAAAGTAAGGCTGTTGCTTCTGCTGCACAGATACCAGGATGTTTCCACAGTGTTTGGAAGTAAGGGGCAGTCAGCAACTGCTGTCTTTTAAAAGTGCTTCTATCAAGACATGTGCGCTTCCTTAAGAACACTTAACACTGCTGAAAAGGGATTCCAGCCCTCAAGAACAAAGTGGGTTTTAACACTTATCTTCACAGAGACACTCCAAGGTGAAAAAGTAGTCAGTGATGTCACTGAACAATTTACAGTACAAAAGACAATAGTACCAAAATTGAGTGTTAAAGGATTTTTATCCCATATGTAGAATCCTGCTCAAAATAAAGTCTTTTTGAGGAATAGAGTTGCTTGTTTCCTTCCTGTTTTTTCCCTCCATCACTTTGGGGTACCAAATCAGACTTGTATGTAATCAGTGCTGCCATGAGGTTAAATATAAAAGCACACCATCATAACTTCAGAAATCACTTGAGACTGTTACACACACGCACCTTATAGTTTCCATTCTTTTCCTAGTGTTATGCTCACCCTTCCCCTGCTTCTCTGGGTCCTAAAGCTGGACGCTTCAGTCTGGTGGGTGTTGGGGGGCTATGGAAAGATGTCAGCATCTGGTGTACTTCACAGGTAGTAATATCATTTTGATGAATTACAACGAATATGATGACTTCTTCCTCACCTAAACTCCCCTTAGTGTCACTCTTATATGTCTCATAGAATCATAGGGTTGGAAGGGCCCTCTGGAGATCATCTAGTCCAACCCCTCTGCCAGAGCAGGGTCAGCTTAGAGCAGGTTGCACAGGAACCCATCCAGGTGGGTTTTGAATGTCTCCGGAGACGGAGACTCCACCACCTCCCTGGGCAGACTGTTCCAGGGCTGTGCCACCCTCAAGGTAAAGAAGTTCCTCCTCATGTTTAGGTGGAACTTCCTATACTCAAGTTTGTGCCCATTCCCTCTTGTCCTGTCACTGGGCACCACTGAAAAGAGCCTGGCCCCATCCTCCTGACACCCACCCTTTAAGTATTGTATGTAAGCGTTGATAAGGTCACCCCTCAGCCATCTTTTTTCCAGACTAAAGAGACCCAAATCCCTCAGCCTTTCTTCATAAGAGAGGTGCTCCAGTCCCCTAATCATCTTGGTAGCCCTTTGCTGTACCCACTCCAGCAGTTCCCTGTTTGTTAAGACTTTTTTTACATTTTTTTCTTTACTAGTCTGCAATGTTACAGTTATATTAACTACAGTTTACATGTGTTAGATGCTCTTTCTTTGTTCTCTTTGTTACTCTTCAAAGACGTTTTGTCCAGGTGCAGGTCTGCATGTGTTTAGCTGTCCACTGGTGGGTTGTTTGTAGCCATAAGCAGTGCCAGTTTATGCCCCATCACCTGTCTGTACTCCTCCACACTGCACTCCATCTCGCCACTTCTTAAACCCTCTGCTATCACATCAGACCTGTATAGCTCTAAGCTATAGTGTTATGTTAGTCAAAAAAGTCTAATTCTACACAGAATAACAATTTATTACTACTATCTATATAAAATTATGGTCGTACCATGCAAAGATAAGGAAAGTAAAATAATTGTCCATAGTCACATATGAAGCCAGAAGAAAAATTGCTATTAAAGCTAAAACAAGTCAAAAACCAAGCTCCAGGCAGGTCAAGACAAACTCAAACAGACCAAGACTGAATTTCAGAGATAGCAAGCCTCAGCTCTGAGGTTTTGCAAACTCAATAGCAAGTTTGTGTCCTGTTGTTAGCGAAGGCATCACTGTATTACTGACCTACAGGATATTACAGTATGTATGGACAAAGTAGAACTACAGTAACTTTTGCACGTGATGCTATCAACTAATATCTCTGAGCAGGCCTGATTTCTAGAGCGGTGTTCACTTTCTCCTGTATCCATGCCAAGGTTCTACAAGCCAAACCGGGAGCAGGGGAAGGGATGAGGAAATAAACAAGCAAAAAAAAAACCCCAAACCAAGCCAGTTAATTTCTCTTTCAGTTTTGCAGTAGATGTCCAAAATATAAGGTCAAAAGATTACAGTCAAGATGGGGACCCTTGTGAAGTGTTTATATCATGCATGTGGCTGGTAGTAGCAAGATATGAAGACAGGAATGAGTGCCTATATAGAAGAAACTTTTAAATCTGGCCCCATCAGAGCAACAATTTCTATCTTCAGTCTCTCATTGTCATTCCCCAAGTTTACAGCTGTGAAACCAAGTACTCTGCTGGAGTTTTAAACTTCCTTTGACCTCGTGAACTAAACCATTCTGCTATTATGGCTCTATAAAGGAACCGCTTTTGTTGCATGACATGCAACCAAAAGTAAATCATCACAACACACCAAAATTAAACCCTTTGTAGATCTTATCAACATCACAGTTCTGATTAAAATCTTGTGTTTTAAAATGACTGTAAAAGAAAAAGATCTGTATTCTGGCAGTATTCGGTTCCTAAACCAGAAGTCCTCAAGTGAGATGAATTACTTATTTACAGAGGGTCTAAATAATGCACCAGTAGGATTCAAAGTTGTTATTACCTAATCAATCTGAGTAAAACTAGGTGATGAATTAATACAGCAACTTCATGTTTTTCAAGGACAAGCAGAAATGAAGAAAAAAGAATCAGCATTGGCCTGGAATTTATCAGTTTAGGGAAGTTTTAGTCAAATTGCTTTCACATTCATCACATATTGTAATCTTCCCTACCATTGTTGAAATAGATCTTTTTCAAGCACAATTAGTTTCAGCATTATTTTGGTCACAGAAATATTCTTAAATAAAGGGAAAAGAATTAATTTCCTGCTTTAGAAAACATTACTTGAATGGATTTATTAAGTCTCTTATCAGTGTTAAATAAATTATGGGACTTGTTTTTTCAAGATAATTAAGCATTTCATTTAAATAAAGGAAACAAGTCATATTAAGGAAGTAGAACACAAACTTTCCTAACTCTAGGCTTGGTGTTTTGATGTGTTCCTATTGAGAATGATGCCCTCTGAATGACTACTTCTACATGTGCAAAAGTAGTTAAAAAGCAGTCAAAGTTTCATAAAGAGAATGTTTTGAAAAGCCTTTGGCTTTTTGCTCCATTCCTCTGCCCCCTCTGCAGTCCCTCACTGCAGCAGGACTCATGCGAGTGAGAGACAGCCATAAACATCACTGAAGTCTTCTTTTACTCGACAATCTGTGCAGGTTCCTCAATATGCATAGTACCCCAGCTTGCTTTAAAACCTCCCACCTCTTCCACAAATGGTTGTCTTTCACAATATAAAATACTCCCAGCTTGGCAATTTGATTAAACAGGTATCACAATTTGGCTGTTAGTGACAACCCAATAATTGAAATCCCATCATTTCCCACTACTTTCCCTTCCAGAGCCTCAAATACATGTCTCGAAACCTGTCAGGCTACTTACATTTCCCCTTGCCCACTCACAGTGGGCCTTTGGTTGGTTAGATGACTCTGGCTGATTAGCATTTGGATTTGATTTTTCCTGTAGCCTGACTTATTATTTGCAGCAAAGAACATTTAGGTTTTGCATCCAAACCTCATCCCCGTTACTTACTTCCATTGCTATTATTAATGTGCCAGTGCATATAATAGGGTTGGTGCTTCTCTACCTTCACTCCAAGTTCTAAAAGAGCTATGGAGACATTCTATATCCTAGCCATTTAGGTGCACAAGAAATCAACTCTATGCTCTTTAATTGCCAAGCTTTATTTAATTTACAGTTTGATGAATCATTTCTGGATATATCATCAGAACAGAGAAGCCTTCTCACTATTTTGCCTAGTTGAAACATTTGCTTAACCTATCACCTAGCAGCACCCAGCACAACCAAATTAATTTGTGAAATGCTCAGCACTAGTTTAACATCTTAAATCAATTGTTAGAGTCACAACTCTACATTTTCAACGGCATGATCTAGAGGGAAATTTACTCATTAATGCTATTTTGATGAAAAGCCTCAAACTAATAGAAAAGGTTTCTCCAGTGTTTCTTCTAGGTTAGAAATTAGTTTTTTACATGTATCAGAGTCAATGACAAAAATGTTTTCTTTCAATTGAGAGCATCTCTAGAGTTTTAACTTCTTTAGGTCAAACACTAATCAGTTAGACACTACCACCAGCAAACCTCTTCTGTGGCCAGTAATGTATCAGACATTGCAAGAGCATCATGATGTTATGATTCGCTTTGAAATAAATATCACTTCAACTTGGCTGTAAATTTCTGAATTAGAAATGCCACAGTGAAGATTAATTACATATAAATATCATGCAACTAGTAGGTATCTTCCCTGCTTGTAATTTCATTTTTCATCAAATGACCCCAGGAGTTCTCCAAGTTTTTAAGACTCAAGGAAAGGAAAGATGAAAAGACAGACAAATATAGACAACTGTTGTGTCTTAGCTGCACTAGCAATCGTGGATTTTTAAAAAATAAGCAGTAGTATAACACCTTACCTGGCAAAATCATAGCCACCATGAATTTGCTCGAGAGTCTTGGTATCTTGCATGACGACTAGGAAGATCTGGGTTCACACACCATCTTAATAACGCTTTTACTGCAGAGACATAGGTAAGTCATCTTCAGTGTTCCTTTGTTTCTTACTGTATTTCATACTTTATTATTTCTCATAGGTTTTGCAAAGATAAGGACAGTGACCAACAAGTCACTTGCAGTGTGGGAAGAAGCAGCTTTTAATACGTAACATGCTTTTTATATACTCTACCACAGATGCAGGGAAGGAACATCTACTTCCTAACATGTTGGCTCTTTTCCTTTTGCCAAACTATTCATGCGTGCATGCAATATAACGTTATCAGAAACTTACAGGAGAGAGGAACTGTGACATCTAAGGCGGCTGAAGTAGGCTCTTTCCAGACTCTTGTCCTCGCACATTATGCCACAACCTCATTATATGATTTCATATTCTTCTGGCACAGAGCCTGCGTGTCTGTCAGCAGAGGATTAGGGCTTAGAAGTCTACAGCACTCTGCTGAGGAAGCTGAGCAAACGGAATGACAGAGCTCTGCATTCTCCTGCTGCCGAATAGGTTGGGCACAAAAGATGTACAGCACACTCTTTTCAGCAAGCTCCTCAGACACTGGCTCCATATGTTTAACCTGTGCTTATCAACAAAGGAATGTCCTGAAGCTGTTAAATACATAGTCCACTGAAGCAGGAGTTTTAAAAATATTTTTTGCATATATGAAATAGCTGCAAATGAAGAAGCTCTAGGAATTTAAATAAATTGAGTAACTAGTGACACAATAATAAATTTTTTATCCTCACATCACTGTTAGTCTTGGCTCCAGGTCATAAATAAAGCTTTTTAGTCTAATGTCTAACCAGCACACCCCAATTTGAACTGAACTGGGACACCAATTAACTTTTGAAGAGCACAAGTATACAATGCTACAAGATAACACTGCCAGCAGCCCTCACGTAGGAGAAGGATAACTTCATCAGGCACTGGGACCTGATTTGCATCCCCTGCCCCCCCACAATGCACAGTTCTGGTTCACTGTTGAGGCATATGGGCAGATCACGTCAGCCTAGGAACCGTAATTTTGAACATTGCATTTTCCCCATGACTAAGAAAGAAATACCCACATCCACGTTTCTGACAGTGAATTCTGAAAGTGAATGTACTCATCACTATGTACGCACTTACTAAAAATCTATGCTCTTTGCACAGAATCCTGGGAAACCCAACCCACCAGCTAATGCTGAAATATCATAGTCTGAGAAATGTATCACCAAGCAAGAAAGGAACAATCAGCACCCTTCACGCAGGGATTTCCATAGATAGCGCCTACTATTGGCAATTCCAGAAATCAATTTTACAGAGATTCTGCTGGAGGAAATTTTAAAGAAGGTATGCATAAATTTAGAATAACAAATGTGGTCTTACTGAAATGCTTTTAAAATTAATACAGATGGCTTGTCTAATGATAGAACTATGATAGAAGGTGATCAACACAAAGCCATAAATAGTACTGATTGTCCTTCAATTGCACCATACCTGATCAAGCCGATCAATATTAGGGGTAGTCACAAAATTGACAGCTTTCTCAGAAGTGTGTCTTCTTCAAAAAAGTGTAGTATTTACAGAGATTACATATTACAGTTCACCATAAAGCAAATCCTAGTGTACTGATTATGTCAAAGACCTTGATTTTAAGCTTACAGTCGTACCTACTGCTGTATATGCTACTTTATACAATCAGAGGTTACCTGAAAAACAACAAATATTTACCTCAGAGATATATGGTCTGTTCTACATGATTTCTCTTGGTCAAATTCTGTATTTCTTGGAAGCAAGCAAAACAAAAGAAAACTTGGGAAAAAAACCCAATCCTATAACTCATATTTAAAGGTACTTCCAAATATTTTAACAGTAAGTATTAAGACTTCATTATCTATAAAAATTCTCTATTAGTTTTGAGGTGACCAGGGAGTTTACATAGATTTCAAATCTATACCTTCTGTAGAAACCTCTGCCCCTCTGGGTTTTGTTAAATGAAATGTATTCAAGTAGAATAGCAGCTGACCTTATCTTTCTTCCACCCTCATCCTGCTTCATCCAATGTGTTGTCATTAAATACTCATTGCACTGTTTTCCATCAGTACAGAAACATCTAAAGAATGAGTGAATCTCTAACCTGATGAAAAATAAACTATGGACTGATGAAAAGTATGGGTGTTACAGTTTTACAGAAAGTAAAGCACAGTTCAGGACAATCCTGTAACACTTTCACCAGCACCTTCAGAAAAGAGGGGAAAGTAACCACCTGGCTATTAACTGATGTTACATCCCAGTCCAACTAAATTAGGCCTGGGATAGGTTTGCAATGATTCCAAGTGTGAAATTAAGATGTAAACGAGGTCAGATGCCGCTCACTGCTGGTTTATTGTTATTCCCCAGCAAAAGGCACTGAGATAAGCGATAGAGTAAAGGCAGAAGTAGAGGAAAGGCAGAAAAGAGAAGCAGTGTTAAGGAGCGTAGCAAGAGTATAGTCACCACCACAGGCCCGACGACGTCTCGGCTGTCCTCTAGAAGTTCAGCGGTGTCCCATTGATCCATAGTTGATGGTGGTGGGGGTCTCAATCCCAATTCCCACATTGTAGTGGGTCGCTGCACCAGTTATAATCCAGGTAGCCCGCATCGGTCCATAGCTTGACCAATCAGCGTGACAGTGGCTTTTGCCCAGTTAATTGTCATTTTACACGGTTGCCATATAAGCTTTTCCTGCCTACTTGCTGTTTGGGCAGTACTTGTCTTCAGCAATTTTGGAGTTAACAACACAGACTCTGGTTGGCCCTCNCACGGTTGCCATATAAGATTTTCCTGCCTATTTGCCGTTTGGGCAGTGCTTGTCTTCAGCAATTTTGGAGTTAACAACACAGACTCTGGTTGGCCCTCAGGCTAGGCAGCTTTGGCCCCTCTGATATCCAGAGGCCTGCACCCTTTCCAGCTGGGGGAGCAACACACCCTCTTCAGCTGACTTGGGCAATCTCAGGTGGTGACCGGCAAGCAAGAGGATGGTCTGCAGAAGGTGATAAATAGATACAAGCAAGCTTCTTATCGGCCTGCAAGCCTGCTGTCAATTTGCAGAAGATGAAGCAAGCTTTGAGACAATTATTTTAAAGTTCCAGTCTTTCACAACTGTCAAAGCTGTTATCATACATCATGGTAACGTAATCAGCATTTCTGTCTCCCAATAATATACTAGGGTAACTGAACTAGAGGCAATCCCTTTTCATGTGGTAGCAGCTGAATAGGATCCCAAGTAACATAGATGCAAAGACATTCTTGTTCTCTGTGTTGCGACAAGACGTTTCCTAACATTTTAATTCCCACAACCACACTTCAGGACAATGTGCCACCTTCCAAGAGCAGAACAAATTTGTCTCCATAAGGTTTCAAATGTCTCCACTAAGTGTTAGCAAAATAAAACACAAAAAAAATCTTACTCCCTCTCTGTATGGTAATACTGTACGGTGATATACTGAAAACCTTTGCATGGGACATTGATCTTATAAAACTGTAGCCCCTCTGGATATCAGTGCAACCACCATGATACAATTTATCAGATAAATCATTTTTCTCCATCTTCCGGATGGCTGGGGATGGGAAGCAGCACTACTGAGGGAGGTGCCCCGTAACTGCAAAGTGATATTACGGAAAGGATAAATGGACAGGGGAACAAAGAGAAGTTTTCATCCACATTCTTTGTTGAATTTTCAGAATGTTACAAACTCTCGTATTATCTCTAGTCCTTACTAAAAATTCTACATCGCCCGTTATTGAAAGGAAATATTAACATTCCTTAAGTACTCTGAATGGGAAAAAAGTTGTACTAAAAACCATCAACATGCCCTTCAAGAAAGAATTCATGCTTCTTTGCAAAAGGCTGCAGTACCTTTTTCACACTGTTAAGCTTCAAAAAGTAGGCACGTCCATGGGGAAAAATCCGCCAGCTGTACTTCTCAAGTATCCCAAAAGAATTGAAGAGAGGTAGAGGGGAATGTCATACAGTAACAGTTTTGTTATATAATGGTAAAGCGCAGCATTACAACACTACCTCAGTGGGTATATTTCCCCACACACTTCACTCCCTGTGACACTTTAGGATACAAAGAAAAAAAATATACACACAACATCTTTATCTAAAAGAACAACTGTGCACCTCTTCCCCTCAAACTGCATCAAGGGCTTCACAGGGAAAAGTTTTTGGGAATATCAAGTGATCAGCACTGTGCTTTTGATTCCTCAGGCACGGCTCCTGTCTGGTAAGTCTTCCTAATATAAATAGACAAAAATTTTGTTACATGAGACTATGTAGTTTCAGCAGTAGATTCACAGTCTCTCTTGGTATATGTTTCAAAGAGACAAGTTAAAATAAAACTACAGAATCAGTTGACATGAAAACCTCATTTGCTTACATCCCTGGTCTCAGGTTTATTTCTAGCCATTAAGAGTAAGCACCGCTTAGCTCAGATAAGAGGATGTAGTCATCCCACCTCCATCCAAAAGCTGACTTTATCACATGACTACCCTCCACGCTGTCACTTCTACCTTAGTTATAGCCCTACTTATGCAGAACAGTCTTCAGTCTTGTCAAAATATACTTTCACTTTGCTTCCATTACTAAGGCAGCACAATTTATTTGTCCTATTCTGACCCTGAACAGAGAGCAAAATAATTTTATTTTATTTTTTTATTAGTTTAAACATTGTACTGGCTTCATCTTCAGCTCTGTAAAACCTAGGTAATGGGAGCCTCAAGTGATAGTAATTTTAATAAATATTTCCTATCAAGTATTGACCCTACAATAATTTAGGAGTTCTCTGTGTTTCTTAAGTTTAAAGATGGAGTTATCTAACTGATTTCATGATTGTACTACATTTTCCACAGAGGAGAAGCAGGAGTAGAACCTCATTAGCAGGCAAGAACTAACTATGAACTAACACACAGCAAGTGAAGTCACACATCATGATGTCTAGTGAAGTTGTGGGGAAAAAATAAAAATCTCTCTGTTCAGTACTAATTCAGTAACAGAGATGTTGCTGATAAAAAGTAGTACTGAAGGTAATTCTGCCAAAGATGGTAGCTTCACGTGGCCAATGGATGGCAAATCATGAACCAGACGTATGAAAGCTGTTGTCTTACATTATCTGTTTCCATCACAAGCATAGACATTGCTGTGTAAAGCAAAAAAAATCTTTTTTGTCATCAATAATGGTATGTGAGTCTCCACTTTAATTATCATCACTCTGAATAAAGGTGCATAAACCTGCCATTATCACTCTCACCAGGACACTGCTATTTCCAAAAGGCAATCATTTCAGGGAACAGGGAAAGATTTTTTGCTGACCTTACTTTAGCTTCTGTATTGTCAGCTCAGGATTCCTTTCATGGCTTGTGCATTTCTATTCTTTTCAAGTATTTTCTGAAGCATACTGTTATCAAAGTATGATAGTGTCTTGACAGTGGTTTCAGTTTCCCTGATTAGTGCTGAGTTGCCTTCATAGTTAGCGTATATACACTTCTTTTCACAGCGTGTCCAATTATTCTGGTTATAATGCATAGTGAGGGTCTCTCTTCAATCAGGATTTCAGTTACACTGTATCTTCATAAATTTTTTAGCTTCCTAAACAAGTTTCTGTCATCTCTTGGTTTACAGGAGCTAGGAGCTATGTTTATTTACTAGGTCCATAAAACTATAGCACATTTTTAAACCTGCTTCTGGCACACATTTGTTCACATTCATCAAGATAACAGGCTTGTCCGTATTACAGTTTCTTCCAAACCTAGACCTCATTTGAGAAAAACTCAAAATATTGAAGTTATGTATCAAATTATACCTCCCAAAAAATCTAAAGGTCACATTGTAGCGTTTTAATGAACTTCTAAGCCCAAAGCAAACAGGAAACAATAAACAGTGGATATGGAGTATTCACAGTTTGCTAACAATCCTCAGATGCCCATGATCTCAGTACAATGTGATCACTGTATCGCCAGGAGTTCATTATGCGGTTGGCGCAGGATGGCGTACTGGCAAGGGTGGCAGTGAGCATTTGTTTCAACTCCTTTGCTGATCCTCCATAACCCTGTCATTCCTAGCTGATCTTACACAGTCATTTCTGTTGTAAAACTTGGACTTTGTGCAAACAGCCGAGTTTTCTTCCTGCTGCATTATTAAAGCAGTCTGGGCTATAAGCACCTTCTTCCCTGACATGCTTACCCTTCAAGCTCTACTTCCCGCTCTGAGGTGCTACACTTTTATTTTACGTCCTCTCTTCAGAAATGGTGGTCTCTAGTGATTCGGAGGAAAATCTGCATTTGCAGAAGCCTTCACTAAAACGAGTGCTACGAGTGTGAATTCTTTGCACTCACAGGAAATTCTTGGCATCCCTGCACTTTCACTGGGGTGAAACTGTCCCTGCACGGGGGTCAGAATTGAGCCACAGCAGCACTTGAAGGTGCAAATCAGCTCCTCTCACCTCTCAGCTGCTTCATCGCTATTCTACATTCTGTCTTGGCTCCATTAGGAATTTTCTTAAGGCACTTTCTCTGTCAGCATGATATTCAAGATGATAAAATTCAGTTTCATGCTCAAGCACATTCTAAGCTGCAAGGCTGTGGGATCTGACAGACTTAGAAATCCAGCAGCCTGTAAAGAAAACTTATACAAAAAATAAGAAGCACAATATATTTCTTTTTTGCTAGTTTATAAGTTACATTCAACATTCCTCAGAATGATAAAAGTCAACGCGCAAGGCCAAAAGTCAGTTGTTGAATAAGGAGAAGAGGATGTGACATGCCATTTTTCGCTGGTGGCGCGTTCTTCATTCCTCTTCCTCTCGCATTTGTGAAAAACAATCCATTAACTGTTAAAATTTTCCTGACTGAAAACACTTCCCAAAAGCTTGCTGTCAGGCACCTGCTTGCCCTTTAGGTGAAAGTGCATCCGTCCGAGTGCACCCGCGAGAACACAGACTGAGAGGGGGCTCTTTTAGTAGAGTTTATTCAGCTATGACAGGTAACTACTTAACCTGTCTGACTACAAAGTATTGATTAAAAGGATCACTGCTTCATTGCTCTAGAGATTTTTAGATTGATGCACATAAGTGCACACTGAGTAGTAGCAAAGCTCAGGACACTACAATATCAAATATTGTTCAGATTTACTTCACACCCCCCCCCCTTTTTTCCCCCAATATAAAGGTTGTTACCTCATCACAATTAACCATGCCTTGTTCAGTTAATTACTCATGATTATGCCATTGCTAGAGAAATTTAAATATAGGGATTTTTCTAACTCAGAGAGCTGTTTTTAAAATACTTCCTCTAATCAAGCAGCAATTATGTTATTCCCCACTAACACCATGAGCATGTTGACCGAGCTAGTCCTGTTCTGGCAACCACAAAGAGAAAAAATACATAGCAACAGTGACTGCTCCATAGAAACAACAGCTGAGGAACAAAAGGAAAATACACAGAAACATTTTAAATGCTTGCACTTGGCCATTTCACTGCTTTGGGTTCTATCATTTCAGTAAAAAGGTTCTAGAAAAAAAAAAACAGTTTTAACTGAAACAATAAATCCATTATTTATATAAAAATATTTAAAACCATTTTAAAAAAACCCTTAAAATTGTAAAACCAGGTGATAATAAATTGGGAAACTGGCCAGAGATGGGGCATCTGAAAGAAACAAAGAGGCACAGAGTTCATTACTAGCTCCTAATTGAGACTACAAAACAGCAGCAAACACTTCAGGGTGACTAACTACCCAGAAATTAACTTTAGGGAATTTCATAGTAATATAAACATATGGGCAAGTATATTCATAACCGCTAAGTCTCACTTCTGCTCTTCTTCCAATAAATTGGTATCAAGATACAGGAATCATTGGTGCAAAGCCATCCTTTGCAGTAGAAGCCTACAGCTGTGCAAAATGCTGTTCTTGTTTCTAGGCTCCTACACTGATTTTGTTACCTTATTTCTCTACCTGTTCCATCTCTGTTAGTTATCTTCTTTCCCATTCTCATATCTTAAAACTCTGCATTCCCCAGTCCGCTCATATCCCTTCCTTCTTCCCCTGCTCCCACCTGCTTTTAACTGTGCCCTGGATCTTCCTTACATTGTCCTCTGCCTCTTGCATATGCCAATCTTGGCTTTATTCCCCTCTTTTTTATTCTGCTTTCTCAACATTCTCAGCTGCTCCCCTCTCAGGTTGATATCATCATCCCCCCACATGTGGCCATGGCACTCTGGGAAGAAAGAGGAGCTCAAGGAGATTTTTCTCACCCTCAAGGAGTCACAAGAATTCATTGTGGATAAAGTGTCTTCAATCAGCATATTGTAAAAGTCAGAGGAAAGCTAAAGACTAAATCATCCACAAATGCTAATGACAGCCCTGACAACTCTCTGCACTGCACGTGTAAACCACAGTTTCATCCTCAACTGCAAAAATTTGGCCAAGATACCAATAACTGCAAAAAACAGTATCCTGCATGAAGTATCAAATTAATATTGCTACCAACAATGGCTTATGTGCCCTTCATAAGTGGCACTAGGTGGAAAGAAATATGTTTAATTGCTGCATTACTTTCTCAAGCAAGGTTGTTCAGAGAATTTCTATCAAGCTTAAGACTTGCTGTGTAGCCTGCATTCACTCAAATAACCAGTTTCTACCCAAACATGCTGGAGGGAAGGGATGCCATCCAGAGGGACCTTGACAGGCTTGAGAGGTGGGCCTGTGAGAACCTCATGAAGATCAACCAGGCCAAGTGCAAGGTCCTCCATCTGGGTCATGGCAATCCCAGGCACAAACACAGGCTGTGTGGAAAATGGATTGAGAGCAGCCCTGAGGAGAAGGATGTGGGGGAGCTGGTGCACAAGAAGGTCAACATGAGCTGGCAATGTGCGCTTGCAGCCCAGAAAGCCAACCGCATCCTGGGCTGCATCCAAAGAAGCGTAGCCAGCAGGTTGAGGTAGGCAATTCCGCCCCTCTGCTCTGCTCTGGTGAGACCCCACTTGGAGTATAGCACCATGAGGGCCATGATGATCAGATGATGAGAGGGCTGGAGCACCTCTGCTATGAGGACAGGCTGAGAGAGTTGGGGTTGTTCAGCCTGAAGAAGAGAAGGCTTCAAGGAGACCTTATAGCAGCCTTCCACTATCTAAAGGGGGCCTACAGGAAGGATGGGGAGGGACTCTTTATCAGGGAGTGTAATGACAGGACACAGAGTAACGGCTTCAAACTGAAAGAGGGTTGATTTAGATTGGATATCAGGAAGAAATTCAATACTGTCAGGGTGGTGAGGCACTGGAACAGGTTGCCCAGGGAATGTGTTCAAGGCCAGGCTGAATTAGGCTTTGAGCAGCCTGGTCTAGTGGGAGGTGTCCCTGCCAAGCCAGGGGGGTTGGACCTAGATGAACTTTAAGGTCCCTTCCAACCTGAACTATTCTACGATTCTCCACATCTGCTGTGGTCAACTGCATTCAATTTCTGTTTTTCTTTACAATGTGTTGGCATCATATGCAGTGCTTCTTAAGGAACCTGTATATCTCCTTTTAAGAAAATACAACTTTCCTGCTGCTGTCATTTTAGTATCTAACATTCAGGACACCATGGCTTACACCAACAGCTTTTTGCTTCTAGCTACTGTCCACTCCAGATACAACCACTTTCACAAGCAATGAACTAACTTGGGCTTTACATTTTTTAATGCCACTTCTAATTTTCATTATAAATAGCTAAATAATAATTCTATCTTGCAGGTTTTACAGTTAAATTGCCAGTGTCTTCAGAATTTCCTGTCAGCCAGTACAGTAGCATAATATGCCCCCTCAAAGGTAAGCAGAAACTCAGTTGAACTACAATGATTTGAAAACCATATAATAGTGTTTTTTATTGATTCAAATATATGTCCCTTGATTACAGACTATTGAAGACAGAGGTTGGGCTTGTTTTTGAGGATCCCCAGAAAACACAAGATGCATGCTTGCATACAGCCTCACCGTAAATAATATCCACTTTCAAACATTTTATGATTAAAAACTTTCATTCTTAAAAAGCACTTTTAACATGTGCTCTTCAAGCATTCATTCATGAGACTGTTATATCAAGGGGTT
This sequence comes from Rhinoptilus africanus, assembly GCA_013400135.1. Lineage (NCBI taxonomy): Eukaryota > Metazoa > Chordata > Aves > Charadriiformes > Glareolidae > Rhinoptilus > Rhinoptilus africanus. The sequence continues at coordinate 86,665 of VXBO01000491.1, forward strand.
TGCCTCTATTTTTTTTTTACTTAGCAGTTATAAAATCATTCATAATCCTCTATTTCTCTTTTTAAGCTGTTACTGTGTTTCCTTTTGTACTTTTATATTATATTGTTAATAAAGAAAAGGGAAATAGAGAAAAAATGAAACTGACACTTCCCTTTAAAAATAAGATTTCAAACTAAACATTGCATGCAAAACAACAATGAACCTGGAGGTTTTAAAAAACCAATAACTTCAAGAAAACCTTTCAGGTTAGTATCTTCAATGCAATCAAGTTTTGGTATTATTTTTTTAAGTCATTTTTTTTTCTCATTTTTTTCTCTCTCTTTTTTTTCTTTTTTTTTGGATGGAGGGACTGCCTATAAAAATTAAGTTTACAAACTTGTATGATGCTAAGGAAGCAATCTGCAATGTTAACACTGTTCTGCCCTTAATTATCTAACTTTACGACACTCTTTTACACACAATTCAAAGAAATAGCATCTTAATTCACCTCAATAAATGCTTTTATGAGCAGAGGTACAGTCAGAACACAAAATCCAAGATTTTATTCTACTGTTGTCATTTTCCATTATGACTATTTAGCTAAAGCAGCAAAATAAATTTGAAGAGTTCAGGAAGTCAGAACATGCAGCATTTAAGACATATTTTGCATATAAAAGTAATGTTGAACAAATTAAAGAAATCAAGATTATTAAAAGCAAGTCAAATCTTTACGACTCATTATTGCTACCAGTTAATCTGCAGTGAGCTTTTCCCAAAGCCTACCTCCTACAAAGTTACATACGTGAGACCAAAGCGGGGTGCCTTTACAAGCACAAAACCCCTGAGATGATGATGGAAGGCTGCTCACCTCAAAAAAACACAACACATTTTGTACGGGGTGTCTCTCTGATCGTTGTATGCCTGAAACTAAAGACTGACTGCTTCACAGAATGCATACGGAAACAAAACGAGCTCCCATACCCCTTAGTGACCCCATCCCACAGAAACCTTGCTCGCTTGGTATGCCTGGTTTCAGCGACAACTATTCTCTTGCTTGGGTACCCCTGCACCTTCTCTATAATTAATGATATTACCTCTGACACCACAGTGTTTCTACGCATCGAAAGCTGAATGGACATCATGTAGCAGTCATGCTACACCTGCAATCTGTTGTTGCTGTTTTCCATTTGCCAGCAAAATCAATTTCAGGCTTCTACAATGATCCTAGAACATTTCATATAATATTAGAAATTATTTCATATGGTGTTCCAAAGTTAACTACGGAAAGATAAAGCAGCTCCATGGGCACTTGCATCAATGCTAGATTAAAAAAAAAAATCCCTTTGTTGTATAATGAACAGTACCAACTTGACTTGAAACCTAACTCATACAGCAAAACCCTACCTTACACCACAAGAAACATCGTGCTACAGAGCATTTCAGTGATCTGCAAACAAGACTGCTAATGACTTTTATCACTAGCACACCTCCTTTAAATCTCATGGAGATTAATTTGAAGGGGCCTGAAAATATGTACACTTGATTTACACAGAGTGCAGGATCTGCTCCTCAGAATGCAATATGCTATGCATAGCTAAAACAAGCTATTTGATCTTATTTGTTAAGTTTGAAGCAGGAATTGTCCATACAATAGCGTCAAACCTGAGAAGAGAATTAATGTTATCAAAAGCTAACCTAACATGAAAATATAACTCTCGATAGCACGTGTTTCTGAGCAAATAAGCAAGCATGCAGTCAGTTATGGTAGCTTTCAGGATATTTAAAAGCTATTTTTTGAAAATTATACAGATTTTAATTTTTTTTAATTCCCATATTGCTGTGCATACCTAAAGCCACAAATTTATAAGAATTCCTACAGTTCTTATGAGCTACGCTTATCCACTTATTCAGTCACAGCTTAAGACCTAGAATATTCCCTTCTCTTGTATTGGTGACACATGCTTGCACCATTTTTACATTCTCAACAATTACATCATAAAATTTTCATACTACATTGCTTATTTTTAGCATAGGTATTATTTTTGTCAAAAAAGAAAAAGGTTAAATCATGATAAACCTAGGAAAATAGAAAACCCATGTGCTTCTTTACAGAATTACCATTAAAGCAATAATTGTGTCGTGGATTTCTTCAGTTTCTGGACAAATGTTCCAGGTCTGGGAAAAGCAAAAGACAGCATTTATTCTCTGTGCTATGCACATTAGTCCACTAACAACAAAGCTTATATGATCCATAGCTTTTAAATAGGTCAGTTCCCTCTAACGCAGCAGCAGAAGTTAAACACTGTAGTAGCCTTGTGAAGTACTGTCTTCAAAACTGCCTCTTCAAAGGTAAATTTAAAGCCTTAAATAACAGGAATTATCTGAAGGTAATAATAATTAAATTCAGCGCTTTACTTCTTTAGAGGATGCATCTTGTGAACATTTGCAGTAGCTTAACATTAAACAGCAGTTTCACAGACCATATTTAATGCTGCATAGCCTTAGATTTGGACAACTAATTTTTATTCGGACTCCTTCTTGAGCCTCAGAGGTCATTACTTCTTGCCTTCTAGCATCACACAACTCTAACTCGACAAATTTCATCAGACACAGAGGATGAACTTTTCAGCCTCCACAATAAGCCAATATATATGCTTTCCTGCTTAGACAGAGGCTGAATCAGTTCCATAAATAAATACAGAAATAAGCTCCAGTTTCCACAGACAATTCCCTAAGTCACTTAGCAATTGCTTCTACTTGAATACCAAAGCATCTGGTCTTTTAAAATAAAGAAAAAAAGCCATTTGAGAGAGCGCCATATACCAAGTATTTCAAAATCTTTAAAATACATACTTTTCATATACATATAAATGCATATGTACTGAAGTGCATGCAACTACGCACCCTACTTGTGGATTGTATCAGTTACACTTCATTGCATATCATGGAGTAGAAGCTGCTCGTTCTTCAGGTGCAAGCTATGGCTAGTGCTATGGTAGTTCCAAATAAACCTCATTTTGTGATGATTATAGAAAGGCTTTTAGGAACTTTTTTGTTTCTGAACTGTTTGAGTGGCAAGACAACCCCTAAGAGTAGGCCAAAACATTTAAAAGGCATTGGGAAATGAAGGCAAAGTTCTGAGGGAGGTTGATCTATCAGATAACGTTTGTCAAGGAATAAAATAAAAACCCACTGTTGAGCCCAGCGTTAGCCCGAATGAAGCACAGCAGTGGATGATGACATCTGAATGGCTGGCAAGCACAATTGCCTTGAGTGCAAAGGCAGATGCTATCTTCTGTGGCAGAAGCTAGCTGAAAGCCAGAGAAAATACAGAAATTTTTAGCAATCAGTGGAATTTAGAAAGAAAAAAAAAACCAACCAAAAACAAAACAAAAGAGAATTTCTGTGTGTCTTCAGAATAAACCATGGAACCTAATAACACACAGGAAATGGAAGAGAAAGTTATTCATGACAGACTGCACACCTCATGTCTGAGCAGATGCGGTATTTGGAAAATTTCACAGAGTGATCACTTCTCTAACTCAGTGTTTCTCATTTACTGCCTTAAATGCAGCACGTAGTCACTGCTCCCTAGACACACAGATGATACTTTCTACGTATAGAAAGTAGTTTGACTATGAAATAAAACAGAGCTAATGGCATGGAAAGCACAATAACACTGGTATTGTGGGTTAGGTTAACTTGAAGTGAAACAACAGGCTAATATGCTTTAAAAATTCTCCTACATGCATGAAGTTTTAACTGTCACTTCCTTTTTTAATTCTCAGAGAAAAAGCCTTTTTTCTGGACTACTTTGCTGACACCTAGCGAGCCTCAGCTCAAACAGCTTCAGGCACACGAGCTCCTAGAAAAAGAGAGATGGTGACAGAGCGCCTGTTCTTTTCATTCCACTTGCAGTGAATTATTTTATATCTCCATGTCTGTGATTCAGCAGGGTGCTGACTCGCGTATCAACTCAGAGAACACTGTAATGCTGATGGGAAGTTAAAACGTGGAAAGATGGTAAAGAGGAGAAAGGGAAAGGAGCACAGTGAAAACAAGTAACGGTCAAAGTCTTTCCCTCCCACCCTAAATACCTTTTAAAAGGACGACTGAGTCAAAGGAAGGTGCCACGGGTTGTGACTTCCATCTTTTCCTTTTTGTGCCTCACATATTTAACTGGGATATCTCAGTGCCTGGAAATTCCAGTGAATGGCTCCTCTGTCGTTTGCTTTTAATGTAAAATATAAATTACAAGTAACTACTTATTATTGTCTCAAAATTAATTTAAATCTAATCCTATCATTACAAGAGTATTACAATGTCACTTTATCCTTGTCTTAGTTTGGGACAATGGCATGTTTTCACATGCACATGGTTTCACACGAGACTCTCAGCTTCACTGAAGTGGCTTAATATTGCCTAGGAAACAGGCATTGGTGAGATGATATGGCATTTTCTGATGTCAAGGAATTCTGAAACTTACAATGGACACAGAAACATTTTTCTAAGAAAACTATCAACCTCCTGTTTTAAGTAGAAGTTGAACAGCTGAACCTAAGTGCTGACTACCTGTGATAACAATGATGAATAAGACCACATTTTACTTCCCTGAAAAATGGCTCCAAGGGGTCAGGATCATTAGTCTTGCATAAAAAATGGGAGAATACATACTGCTACCAACTGTCATGTAAGTTAGTCTCTTGAGAGATGCTGGTCAGGAATTTTAAGGTTTTGCTAAAAGAACTTACTATCTGTCTTTCTGCAATACATGGTTTAACTAACTAAAATCTTACAAAATGCACACACATCTGGATGCTTAAAAATACCTATGCAGAGAGTTGTGCTGCTCTAAACTTTCAGTGTAACAAATTTAGGGTGTTTAAACTTAACTTCACTAATACAAAAGAAACCATTAAAACAAACATAACATAGTTCTTTGTATCATAAACAAGAGAGATGCTAAGGATTGCATAGGCTGAACAGGACAAAAAACTGTAGAGAATACACAATTCTGTTAGTGAAAGAAATTATCGCTTTTCTTACAGTGCTCAGGACAGTAGATCTGCTTCTCTTCTCCGACACCGCTCAAGCTGTCTACCGTGGTACCAAAACAGTCACTGCTGCTTTCCTTTCTCATCAGCCCGTTATCTTGGTTTAGGCACTTCAGCCAGTCAGAACATAATCCTGCATTTAAATTGGAAGTTCAGTTGCTTTCTTTCTTTCTCCAAGGCACAATAATCAAAATAAATATTTCCAGCTAGAGAAGAGAGTGCCTTTAAAAATGCTCTGGGTTTATGACCTTAACCCTCACATTCCGTCTGCTGAACCTCTGACAATAAAAAGCAGATTATGTCCGAAACACTTATAACTATATGTCTATTATTTGTATTTTCATGTAAGATCACCAGTTATCAGTGCAAGATAAAACTGTTCAGATGAAACATCAGCTTTTTATACAGTTTTGTCTTACAATTATATTAGCATAGTATAGAATAGTGTATTTGAGTATTCAGACCCAGACCTTAATCAAAGCCTCAATATTTAAGCAGCTTTTTGAAAGCTGCAATTTTTTGTCTATAAGTGTAATATATATTTTATTGTTTAACTACATTTAAGTGTGATTAATTGAACTTTTTGACTCATAGGTCAGACTTTACCACATGATATATTTCACCTTTATCTATGATAATCAGTCTAGTCAAACTCTTCTACACAACTCAATAAACAATTGCCTTAAAGTTCCAAAGTAATTTTTCTGTTGCTAAATTTCAAATAAAATCTGCATCATCAAAAGGCAAACTGATCTTTTGCAGAATTTTTGTCAATTTTTTTAAAAATACGATTTTAACCTGTACACATTTAGTATTTTCATAACTTGGTTTGGCCTGAGCAGTAAAAGATTATTGTTATTAGTTAATGAAAAAAAGTGGACCATTTAACATGTCATACACTAAGATGTGTATTAACTGTAATCGATACATACAAAATTATTACTTCTACATTTACCCTTTACAATGATAATTATGGGCTTTAAGTAGTATAATCAAGGAAATAATATATTCCCACCAAAAAAAAAAAAAAAGTGAGAAGAGACCAGGCAAGATTATTTTATCAAACAAGTTCAGGAGCAGACCTGCTTTTATTTCAAAAGCTTTCACCCCTTAGCCTTAACCTTGTTTAGATGAATGGCAGAAACTGCTTTATTCTCATTTCGATTGTCTTGATCCCTCTTCAGATCTCTCTTATCTCCACTTAATGCAAGGAACAATTTCTTCCTGAGAAACAGCTTGAAGACTTTTTTTCTCGCCTGTCCCATTGCCATAGCTTGGCTTGTAAAACCCACAAGGTGCAAGACACAATAACATGCACCAAAGCTCTGAACTGTCTAACAATAAAGACATTCGTATTGTTTCTATGGTTTTCACTATCAGAGCCTTCTGCAAATACCAACAATTTAATCCTTGGAACATACCTGATTTCCATATTCCCAATGCACCAATACTAGAAAAAGAAACAAAACCAGTATGATTAAGTTCACTGAGAATGGCATCTAAATTCCAGATGCCCCAGTTCCTCCACATAAACTGTTAAATGTTGCTGCTTTCTGTATAGCCATAGGCACTGTGAATCTACCATGCAATCAAGCCACCAAGAGAATTTAGAATAGTAACAGAATTTTCAAAGATCTGATACGATAACTGAAAACACAATATGTGCCTGAAACTTTCCTATCTGTTATGAAAAAAAGCAGAAGTACACTACACATGTCTAACATCTCAGTAACTGTTTTGTAGTTCAATACACATGTGGCATTAGGGACAAAGTATTTTAATTTTATATCAAAAAAGTACATTGGAAAATTTACCAATTTTCATTACAATACAGACAACCAGCAATGTCTTAAACAGACTAAAGAGGCAGGCACACCACTTCTTCATACAGAATACATTTTACATTCATTTGACTAAATGCTTCTGGTAAAAGCACAAATTATTTATTTTTTTTTTTATTTAAACTGAAATAGAAAGCTAGTTCTCTGTTGTATTTAAAATACGTGCAATTGTAACACATGCATAATTAGGAACCAAATGTATGCCAACTCTTGGAAAAGAAAACTACCATGAAGAAATTGTACTACAGAGATACTGGAGAGGGTCCAGGGAAGGGTCACAAAGATGACAAAGGGACTGAAGCATCTCTCTCTCATACGGTAAGTCTGAGAGAGCTGGGACTGCTCAGTCTAGAGAAGAGAAGGCTTAGGGGAATCTTATTAACATGTATAAATACCTGATGGGAAGGTGCACAGAAGGGGGAGCCAGCCATTTTTCATAGCGCCCAGTGACAGGACCAAAGACAATGGGCACAAACTGAAATCCATGATGTTCCCTCTGAACAGCAGGAAACACATACTGTGAGGCTGACTGAGTGCTGGCACAGGCTGCCCGGAGAGGTTGTAGAGTCTCCCCCTTGGAGAAATTCAAAAGCTGTCTGACACAGGCCTGGGCAGCCTGCTCTAGGTGACCCTCCTTGAGCAGGGGCTTTTGAATAGATGACCTCCAGAGGTGTCTGACAACCTCAAACATTCTGTAATACCAGAACTAACATCCCCAGTTACAAGTAACAGACCTAGAGAGCAATTTCCATTAAATAAAAATAATTCAATAAACAGAATGTACAAGCATAGGAGATTCAAGAGGAATAACAGGAAGAATTTTTTTACTGTGAGAGTGACAGAGCACTGGAACAGGCTGCCCAGAGAGGTTGTGGAGTCTCCTTCACTGGAGACATTCAAAACCCGCCTGGACGCGTTCCTGTGTGATATGCTCTAGGTGGCCCTGCTCTGGCAGGGGGGTTGGACTAGATGATCTTTCGAGGTCCCTTCCAACCCTATGATTCTATGATTCTGTGATAAAATACTAAGGTGACTCTGATCCACCCCAGCTTTCTCATGTGGCCCTCCTCATTGCCTTTTCCCTCAGTCTTTTTTCTTCTCAAACACAAGGAAATAGTCAATACATAAGAACAAAAGAACATTCTGCTCATGAGGTAGTATTCTGAGAAGACCTCTGGTTGTACAAGACTTCATACACCAAACACACAAGTCGGATATTACCAGGGTCTGGTTTTCCATCTGGCTATTTTAGTATAATAGAGACCAGAGACTGCTGCTCATCCAGTGAAAACAAGCTCCTGTTGCATTATTATTACCTTTTTTAATTTTTTTTAAGGATAAAAAAGGAGGCAACTCACTCAGACCCACCTGAAAACAAAGCACCACTCATTATTAAATTTCTCACTCAGTATGTAGGAATCAAGCATAATTTTTATTGTGCTGACATAACACAGTGTAACACTAACTCTAATTGATCAAATTTTTACAATCGAAAGATCACCAAGCAGCATTTTTCTTCATAAGGATTTCATTTCCATTATGATCTGTCATACCTCTTCCTAATGTGAAACTTCTCCTGTTATGCATAGATCATGTATTACTTAATTAGCTTCTCACTTTATCCAAATAACCAACATACTAAACCTCAAACTAACTCACCTGAGACTTCTTGCTTTGGAAGAATAAAGAATAGCTTTATTTGCCCTTGGGAAGAAAGCATTACTATGCAGAATTTGAAGAACAAAATGCAAAAAGGAGAACATATTTCAAGTGTTCAGTGATTTAATTTTTTTCTTCACAAAAGTTGCTTCTTTGTTGGCTCACTTTTTTCCAGAAAAATAAAATAACTTCTAAAGGTTTAAAATGAAAACTCAACATGTAACTATTCTATGATACACATTTTTGAGCCTTATTATTCCAAAACCTAGCGTTAAGAAGAACTGCAAAGCAACTTATTATATGAGCTAAATGAAGTAAATATTTTTCTTTGAAGGCAAAAAGACATTTGAGCTTTGGTTGAAATTATTATTTTTTTCTCATCTGCACATTTTACGCAAAACATTTTTATTGAAACAATATTGGTTTTCACAAGTTATAACTTCATAGCATAGTTTGGGCTTGAGGTGACCTTTGAAAGTCATCTAGTCCAACCCTCCTGCAATAAGCAGGGACATCTTCAACTAGATCAGGTTACTCAGAGCCCCATCCAACCTGACCTGGAATGTTTCCAGGGATGGAGCATCTTCCACCTCTCTGGGCAACTTGTTCCAGTGTTTCATCACCCTCATTGTAAAAAATTTCTACCTTATATCTAGTCTTAATCTACCATCTTTTAGTTTAAAACCATTACGCCTTGTCCTATCACAACTACTAAAAAGTTTGACTCCAAGTTTTTTGTTATAAGCCCCCTGTATGTACACAAAGTTAATATAAAATAATTGATTTTTGCAAATCATGACTCAGAAAAAGGAGATGTATTGAACACTTTTTACTTCTTGAAGACTTTCTAGACATTCTTTGCACGGAGACTCGTCACAATCTCATACAGTGCTAACAGGCTTCATTATCAGTCAACACTTACTTTCCAAGTACATATTGATGAGGTTAGAAAAGAAACTGAAAGATGAACCGCTTACCGTGCTCTTCCCATACTAATCTACTATTACTTTGCTGGAATCGCAGTTCACTCAGAGCAAGCAATAGAGATAGGAACTAATTCAGCTTAAATAGAGGAAAGCATAATATGACGTGTGATACAGTAAGGTCAGTTCACACGAAGAGATATCCCAGGTTAAGTTTTTCTCAAAAAAATATATCTTTTATACTCAAGTTTTGCAAGCTGCTGGGGGAGAGGCTTTGGGGGAGGAGCAACACCTATTGGCTGCCATTCCTGTAGCAGTTTAACAGCGAAACTGAAAACTCTGTTATTTGTAGGCAATTCATGCAAAAACAGTGTCTTAACAAGTTACACTGCCTTCTGTTAAACCACGTTAAGCTCTTTTCACAGAAGGTTGCAGTTTCATAACTCTTCTTTTTTGTGTGTGTAAATTTTCTTGTTCTAAGATAGCACCTCTGAAAAAAAATAATCATGTTTTTACATCAGCAGTCAAACATCTGTTGTTTTTCTTGACAAAGTAGGATATCTCATGCCTTCTGACAGCAAAAACTGAAATAACTACTTCAGTTCTCAGTGACTGCAATACAAATAATTGCTTCACTAAAAAGTTAAAGGATAGTATCCATTTCAAGTAATAGCTTTAACTGAAAAAATTTTAACCATGTTGTTCTTCCCACTCTTTCTTCTGCCAACTTTTCTAGTGTTGGTTGAATAGTTCTTTGTTTTGGATATTTTGTTTAAAAGATTGAATATGCAAGTAAATACCAAGAAATTTCCACTATGTGCAAACCTCACAGGCAAATTGAGATTGCCAACATGTATGCACTGTTTCATTTTAAAATCCAGATTCTCATTTTCTTTTTTCTGCATTTATATATAGACACACATAATACATTATCACAGTGGATGTTTACACTGTATTGTAAGAACAAAAGGTATAGGAAAAGGTAGTATAGTAGTTGGAAAAAACTGAGGAAAAGCTGCGTATTTCAGCATATGTAGTAATACGTATTTCTTACTTTGGGGGTCCCGGGGCTGGACACAGTACTCCAGGTGGGCTCTCATGAAAGCGGCAGAATCATCTCCCTCAACCTGCTGGCCACGCTTCTTTTGATGCAGCCCAGGATACAGTTGGCCTTCTGGGCTGTGAGAACAGATTGCCACGTCACATTGAGCTTCTCCTCAACAAACACCCCCAAGTCTTTCTCCTCAGGGCTCCTCTCAATATTAATTTCATTATCAGATGAATTTGATGAAGAATAGTTCTGAACAACAAATACTTTATAATCCAGTTTGTACATATTCCATAACAATGTACTTTTGATTTAAAAAATCCTTTTCAATGATGACAACTGTACTTAACTGCTAGTTTGGAATTGTACTGCTTACTGTGATAAAAACTTGGCTTTTTCTTCCTTATAATCTCTGAAAGTATAACAAATCACAACAGTGAGAACAAAAAAGTTCAATTTCAGTGACCTATGACCTAAAAAGTATGATTGTAGGCACAGAGCTCAGGGAAAAATTATTTCTGAAGAGAAGCTTGGAAGACAAGACCTTTCTGTGTAGTATAGCCCACACAGCATAGTGTATATTTGACAGATTAGGTTGCTTATTTTAAAATACTTATAAAATTTATGAGGAATTTCAAAGGATTCTGATGAAGCTGTAATATCTCCACCTTATTCAGAAAGCTATTTTACCATTCATTTCTAAGAGAAATTTGTATAACCTTTGTTTTTAAATATTCTCCAAAATACATGTATAGATCTTACCGAATATCAGAAAGAAAAGAATACCTTCTGTAATCCAGCATTTTTCCAGACTCTCAAATTTATACTGCTGCATGCTTCATAATAGCACAATTGTTGCCTGTGAATGGTTTTTCTTGAGTAATCTATTTAGTACCAATAGCAGAGAAAGTACATCCAGTTCTATAATATGTCAGGGATGGCTATTTTATTGATATTCCTTTCCATAGAAAAATTTTATTACTCACTTCTACTATGAAGATGAACAAGAAACAGTCCATTTTTTCACCTGTTTGAAGCCACATGTCAGAGAGCGGCAAGGGCAGGCTGCTTGGAAAGGAGAGCGGGAGCCAAGCGTCACAGCAAGGCGGGCAGGGCCAGGCTCTCTCTGACAAGGGCACAGTCCCACAGCACCCGAACACAAAAGCAGAGCAGGACCGTGACAGCAACCAGGGTCAGCTGACATACCAGTGACTGCCAGAGGAGGCTGTAATAACCAGGTCATGCCAGAAAGCTAAGTCAGCAAAGCAGGGCCCGATCTGATAAGGGTAACCAGAGTCTGACACAGACCAGTGATTACCAGCCAAGTCCATAGTAATGAGGCAGGTCCAATTCCTGCTACACCAAGTTGTCCTTCAGCCCAGGCAGCGAAACCCCTCTGAGAGCGGGGTTCTGCACTCTGGCCCTTGACATGATACTGCATTTCAAAAGAGCTTTTTATTGAACTTTCCCATGCCTCATCATCCTATTCCTGATGGTGGTTTTGCAGCCACCTGAAGAACCGATGCCAAATCTGATAAGATCACCAGTGTGTATTTATTTGGGCAACTACCCTTTTCCCCATCACCCTCATAGAAAATCACACTGAAAAAAAGTGCACAGTTCACTCACTGAGAATTACCATGGGGTTTGATACCCACCCTGTGTCTAAAGCAATACTAGTACAATAAAGCCACTGTTTGAAACGTGGCATTTGAAGTGTATGTGGCTTGAAAATTCTCAGTGTGAATGACTTGCACAAGGATGAAGTATGTGCATCTCCTTTGGAGAGGAAGGTCTTGGTGAAAGTCCACAGCAACTTAGAACTCCAATGAGTATCTGGGGGATCTCCTGGAAGTCTAAGAATGGTGCTCCAAGGTTCACTAAAGAACAACTCAACCCTACTAGCTCATATTTTATTTATTGCTATGTCTAAATTAAAAATATTTCCTAAAGGAGATTTTCATACATTTCATTTGTTTCACTGTGAGTTATTTAAAAGAAAAAAAAAAAAAAAGAATAATTCTAGGATGGAAACACAATGGAAAGATCTCTACAACTAGAGTTTCAAGCAGAATTAATGCTCCACCTAAGTTTCATAGCTGATTTAACTGTAGAAATGAATGCTGAAATCTCCACTAAAATACAAAAAGACAATTGTGATGTCTTCCAATAACTTTTTTATTTCCTTAGATAATAGCTTTAGGAAAGAGATATATTGAGCATGTTGATTTAATAAACTAATGAATGCACCCTTCAAATTCCATGTATTCATTTGACATGAAATTGAAAACAGCTTCTCCATTGCAGCATTTACGTACGACAGATGTTCATTCTGCTTCCTCTTCTGCAGCACCTGTTATTGTAAATGACTAGTGGGCCACTAAGATACATTAGCTACTGGATTCATCAACAAAAATACACTGGCTTTTTGGTGATTAAGTGCACTTGATGTGCGAAGCCAATAGTGTTCAACTAAATGAAGCTGATAACATTTCTCTCTTAAGATGGATTCCCATGTGAAAAGTTTCTTATCTACCTGAGACACTAAAATGGCTGCAGCACAGAAGTAAAAAAAAGGGAAAGGGAAGAGAGAACGATATATAAAATCACAACACTGTGAAATTAGAGTAGAAACAAAGCTAAAATTGATTTCATAAGACTAATTATCTTGATGAAGACTGAATCAAATCTGGTGTGCCAGCACATGAAAAAATACCCAAGCATTCTTAGGGAACTATTTTCTTCCTATCCATTGCATATGTATAAGTCATGAACCAGACAGTAAGGAATTCTGGAAGCTGTCAAATGCTTGTTTTCCTATGTAACACAATGAAATTGTTCTTTAAGTGGTGAAACAGGTGTGATATTTTTCCAGTCTCACCTTCCTTATTTAGGCAGCAAGCAAACTAGAAACTACCAGCTAGGAAATTAGTATTGGAACATCATCTTGAGGAATATTAACTAATATAAATAAGCAACTGGGCTTAGCTTTCCATAGATACACATGCATACACACACAAAAATAACAAAAAACCCCTTTGTATTTAGCTATTTGAAGGTTAACCCTGATACAAATATATTTACCACTGGAAAGTAACAAGGTTCAAGTCAATTAATCTTTATTCAAGGTAAAATTAAGCACACAACAGTGAGATAGGAACACTAAATATTTGTCATTATTAGTCAGGACACCAACATTAATACTTCAACCTATTTACCAAACTTAATACTACGCTTAAGATTTAGCGTTTATAAGCTTATTTGTTGAGGTATTTTGAGAACAATTTTCTAAAAATACCATAATGGAGTCTACGACTTCGAAAATATAGTTTTAGAAGTGATCCATTGTACAGCTAACTACATATTCATGTTTAATTTAAAAACAGAAAAGAACTCTTAGAAAGCTTTTTTTTTTAACATTACTTGACATCACACAGAAGTGCTACCCCACGCAGTATCCAATGCTCCGGAGGCTGAAGGGTTTTAAGATCCACAGCAGCAATGTAATTCATATCTGTTCGAATGGCCTTCTTGTAGACTGGACATGAATACAGACGTGGATCTTTTGAAGCTGAGAAGACAGGAGAGACATAAAAAAACAATGAAACTAGGCTGAAAAACCAGGGCTCTAAGGGACTGTGCATAAGACAAACGTAAAATTGAATTGAAGTTCAATAGCACAGAGCTCTCCATCACCACCAAAGAAAATTCTTACTTGACCCTCATGCTATTTGCTACTGTGTTATTGACAGCTGCGGGACACATATGGCTTGAAATTCCTGTAGGTTTATTTAACACCAGCACCTAGGAACTGGATGTAGCAAGAAATATAAATAGGCACTCTCGCATGATTATTGTTATTAATTCAATCTGACCACTGAATATTACTTCCTAACAATATACTACTAAATTTGTCAAAATAAAAAATGCCCTGTTTTGAACAATCTATTTTGAAATGAATTTAGTATTTCCAAGTATAAATTATCAACTTCGTCAATGTAGAATTAGAACAGTAGTCTAGTCATGCTTAATACTTCAGTATTCACTATTTAGCATCTTGTCTGCTTTCACAGTGATCATGACTCTTATAAAAAGACCAACTACACAAAATACAGGCAAAATAGCATGTAAGCAGGCTTTGCCTTTGGAGGTGGAATGCTTTTCAACAGATATTTCCAATTTTACATTCGACAACAGATATTCCTATCCTATTAAAATCGTTATTTGACAGCATTTCCTATTTTATATGCAAAAAAACCCCCATTAACCTAAATTATACATTTTCACAAAACAGCACTGTCTTCCAGACCCCTTAGTTTCCCTTCCATTCTTGCAGTCCTTTTCCGTCTCAAAGACAAAACATCTTCCACCACCTCACTCCACCTCTTTCTTGCTTCTGTTAGCTCAAAACATAGCCTTGCCAGAAAAAAAAAAATGCATTTTTATAAATATACACTTTGCATATATGTTATCGAAACATACCTTACATAAGATATACATGTAGTTTTATATATATACATTGTGTATACATATATAAGTTTTGTATTTATATAAATTGCATTAGGTTTTGGGATGTAGGAAAGACATCATTTGGGTTTAGGTTATTGAAGCTATAGGGTTTGCATTATCAACATAAATGTTGATCTTCTCAATCCAGGACACATTGTCAATGGAAGACTAAATGCAAGCATGTTCATCAGAGCAGGCAGAGAGCAGCTCATCTGTAACTGGTTTAAAAACCTATCAACACCATTAAGACCAGAAAGCAGAGACCTATCCAAATATTAGGAAAAAAAGTACTACTATCAAGGAAGGCTGAAAGCTCATTTTGTATGGACACTGGGAAGTTTCCCCTGTTGAAAAAGATTCAGTACGTATACAACGAACAGCAACAGCCCCATGAAAAGCCCAAAAGACTTCCATGCAGTTCAATAAAAATTTATACTTTATTCTCTCAAAACATCCTTTACAATACTGTTACTTACTGTTATTCTCTGCATATATCCTTATAACCGGCATCATCTCGAAGAGCACCTTGGGCTTAGATTCAGTTAGTCTCATGTTTCTTCTATCCCAACCAGCTCCTTCCAAATACAGCCCATACACATAGACACCTTCCAAAGGAGGGCTTGTGATATCATCCTTCATCCATTTAGTGACCTCATTGCACAGCACTACACTGTCAAGAGCCCAACCTTTGTTAGCCCTTGTTATTTCCTGCCCAAAATAGACAAATATCTGGAGGTTACCTTTTCACATGTGCACAGAGAAATTTTTTTCCAAGCATTTATCAGAAACATATTTGTATGGTCTCTGGAACAGGTTGCCCAGAGAGGTGGTGGAGGGCCCATCCCTGGAGACGTTCAAGGCCAGGCTTGATGAGGCTCTGAGCAATCTCATCTAGTTAAAGATGTCCCTGCTTAATGCAGGGGCATTGGACTCGATGACCTTTAAAGGTCACTTCCAACCCAGCACATTCTATGATTCTATGAACTTATCCTCAACAATACAAAAAAAATTAACTTTTTATGACATCCATGTTTGCAGCAGTTTGACTTCTCTCTAAGCTAGTGATGGCATGGTACTCCAAAAAAAGCTTTCAGTACTTTATGCATGTGCCTAAGTAAAACAGTTCCAATGACAAAAACAAAATCCTGAATTTGCTGCGTATTTTCTGGGGTTACCTTCCTTTTCCTGTACCTCTACTCTTCACTAACTGTATTATTAATAATGTGTAAGAGCTCTCTCAGCTCCAAAGCTACATAAAGAGACTGCGAAAAACACAGAGATAGACATGATTAAGATGCAACATGTACTTCAAATTTAGTCAGTTAGTGCACTGGACAACACTCCTTTATCTTGCCCAATCCTTCACTATCCCACACCATTAAGTTATGCTAGACATAACTTTTATCCCGATCTTGTAAATGTTTCCCCAAGATCTTTGTTTGAAGTAATCTGAATTAATGTTTATCCCATAATGCAGTTAATTAGCTGCTTTAAAAGAGCAGAAGGCTTATAGTTCAATGATCATTCAGGCTCTTTATCTCTCACTTCTATTTGTTTCACCACATAGCAAAGCCCAGAAAGTCACTTTGTTTTTCACTTGGGACATTAGGTTGTTATGTACCCACATTTTCTTTTTCAGGAACTGTTGTGGTTTAGCCCCAGCTGCCAACAAAGAATCATGTGGTCCTCTCCCTCACTCCCCCGCCAGCAGCGGGACAGGGGGAGAATCAGAAGAAAAAGGCATAACTCATGGTTTGAGATAAAGGCAGTATAACAGAACAGTGAAGGAAAGAGGAAAGCAAAAGTAATACTGATAGAGGAATGTACAAACCACGATTAGTGTACCACCACTCACCAACCGGAACCTGAATCCCAGCCTGCTCCCAAGCGGCAATTTCTGCCCCTTCCCCAGCCAGCTGCCCTGCTATAACTGGGTATGGTGTCACATGGTAACAACTACCACTCTGGCTACTTTGGGTCAGCCAACCAGGCTGTGTCCTCTCCTAGCTCCTTGTAAAAATTAACCTTATCCCCACCGGAACCAGGACAGGAACCGGAAAAGTTCTGTAGATTCCAGCTGTTTCAGATCCCGCTACTAAACCCTTTTCAAAATCTTGGGTCCAAAAGAAAATTAAGACAGCTTATGACCGCTTACTCAAAAGAAATATCTTGTTATATAATTCCAAGGCTATATGTCTGCAATTTTAGTAGAAGCAGGTCAACGACTAGAACTTCAGTTTGGCAGCCGAAGATTACACTGTCCAGACGTCAGAGCAAGAGGGGAGATTTTCCTTCTCTGCAAATCTTCTTTCTCTCCTCCAAACTTTAGCTTTTTTCTGAGGTCCCATTGTATTCCCACCTGAGTATTCTTTACCAATTTTACAGATTCCCAGTAATTATTGTTTCAAATAGATCCCTTTATGTCAAAAAACAAAGGTATTTATTGCCTCCTTTTGAAGTAGAAAGTAGCTCACTTGTCAAAGGCAACTAATGTTCTGAGCAACCAACACAATCACTAAGTCAACAGACACACAGACATTAACAAATACATTGCACTTCATACTCAGTACACATTAATAAAGGAAAATCTTTCCCTCTTCATGGAGAGAGATTGAATCAGCTACTGAACTGCAGAAGTGCAATTTAAGACTAATTCTGAATAGCTGTTCTGGCAACCCAGCCAGGTAAGTACTGAACACAGACCAAAAGGGAGGGAAAAGTGCAAAATAAATTCATGAGCTTAACACCTCTTCTCAAGGATATCTCAATGGTAACATGAGATGTTATTTCTCCAGTCTACCTTAATAATGTTGTAATGTAGCCCCTAGATAACTGGGGCTTGGCCAAAGTACGAAATATATTTTAAAACATTAGTGGTTGATATACTGAAAAAGCATGTGCAGATGATGTCTAACAGGAAATGTTAGACAGTTATTCAGTCGTGTATCTTCCCTGCTGACACGGTGAAGCCATGTGTATAATTCAGCCTTCATCACACAATATGATTATTTTTTTCAAAGGATATCAAAGAATAATCAGAGTGAGACTTTAAACATGATTTACCTGCCTCACTGCAGTTAAAAATCCTTGAGGATTAAAAAAACCTGTCATCCAGAAGCAGTTTGGTCGGCTTTCAAAAATCCAATTGTAGAACTGGTGGTTTCTTTCCAGAAGCTCAGTAAACCAGAAACCAAGTGTACTGGAAGCCCAAGATGCCTAAAAATAGTAAACAGCATGCTTATTTTTTAATTTTATTCAGTAGTTTCAAAACAGCATATTCTTGTCAAGGTAATTCCTCATAAGCTAGTAAACAACATACTATTAGCAAAGCATATTTAAAGCTCATGTTTCATATCTTAACTTTAAACCTGATAGATAAATGTTGCATCCCAACTTGATTCTTGCTCCCAATTCTTGCTCTGCTCAAATTCATGCCTACCATTCCATTTAGACATGCATAATGGTCCTGTGGTAATTGTCCATTTTATGACATTTTTGCAAAATTAAATAGCTATGTAAACTAGAAAGAAATATTGTATACATGGCTTTCAAGGTCAATGCATCAAGATAACAGGGTTTCTGCCAAAACTATTCTGCTTTTTCTGAAAAAAAAAAAAAACCTAAGAAAAAGTGAGCTTGAGCTGTGAAGATTTATGATGATTTTTCTCTTTGAATACTTGCATCATACTCGTGCTGTAAAACATCTGCTTTGGTCTAGGTTTTATAACACGAAAACACTTTGTCAATACAAACAAAACAAGCAAATACCAAAAAAACCTCCCCATTTTCCTTTCCATCAGTTGCCATTAACAGCTCTGGTTGTTCCTGAAAACAATTTGTATGGGGAGAGGCTGAAAGATCCGGGATTATTTAGGCTGGAGAAAAAAAGGCTTGAAGGAGATATTATGAATGTTTACACCTCGTGTGTTGAGACTGGAAGAAGATGGAGCCAGAATCTTGTCAGTGATAGGAGAAGAAGCAATGAGCACAAGATGAAATGTGGGAAATTCCATTTAAACTAAAGGGGGGTTTTGGTTGGCTAATTGATGGTTTTTTGTTTATTTTTTACTGTGAGAATTATCAAACAGTGGAACAGGGTGCCTACAGAGGTTGTGAACTCTTGATTCTGGAGAGTCCTGGGAAACCTGCTCCAATTGGCTGTGCTTTCAGAGGTAGGGTTAAACTAGACTATCTCCAGAGGTTCCTTCCAGCCTCTACTATTCTGTGACTACTATTCTACCACTACAAATATTAATCTCAAAGAATAGCAATAAGTGTAGTCCACTACTGTTGGTGCTGTTTTTTAAAATCCATCTTCATTTTAAATTATTCTCTTCTCTCTAGCTTTTTATCCTGACAATATGCAACAGGCTGTTAAAATGGGAAATACCTGCATCTCCCACATTCATTTCTATTCTCATAAATGAAAGAGGACTTGTTTTGACTGTGTTAATTTTAGCCCAAAATCTACTCCAGCAGTTGCACAGTCCTTGCTAACACTTGTGTTTGAAAAAAGTATTTACTGTATCTCTAGTATTTTAATCTAGCTCTACAGAAATCTTTTTTTTTCCTTACAAAAGAAGTGATGTACACTTACTTTTTTCCAGCTAGCAGGAATTCTTCCATCATACATGCAGTCTAAAGCATCCCTCAGATTTTCACTCATAACAATCGTCCCATCAATGGCAAGTTTTAGATCAGTCAGAGTGCTTCTCACTAAGGAAATAACTCTCTGCATTTGTTCAATCTCCTGTCGCAGAAATATGTTCATAGGCTCAAAAGGTCCCATGTTCTTTAGCTTCTCTTTTACCTGTAGGTAGAAAACCAAAGATCCTTCAGCAGAAGTAAAAAACAAAGATGGTTTCATGTCTAAGTTAGGCATCAATACAGTTTTTAAAAATAATACTTTTATGTAGGAAGTTAAATGGTCAGTTGGGCATCTTCCGTGAATCCTCTGTAAGACAGAAATACAGGATTTCTTCCAACAGAACTCTATGATGCCGACACTGGCTATGTTTTTCGTCTAACTCATGATTTAGTCTGTATATCATTCTATGAGCTAACATGATTTAAACAGTATGTAGGCCATACCCAATTTCAAGAATTGCAGCTTTAATTCCAACAAAGAGTTCCCAAGATTCACTTTGCACAAAACTACCAAAAGTGATTGCCACAGCTATTTTGCCTCAGCATAATAGCTCTATTTATTGGTAATGCCAGGGAACTACCACAAAGACAGGCAGTCTTGTATTCTAATAAGACTTGCTGATATATTTTTAATCAAAAGCGTAAAGTTAACAACTTAAAAACAACCGTATGGACATAACTAGAAATACTGTAGTCAATATGGTCTTATTGGGAGATAGGTGAAAAACTTATATATAGCAGGTATTGAATGCTAGATGGGGTAACGCTCCTGTTCTTAGTAATATGCATAACCTTCCTAAGTTTGTCAGTATTTTGCTACACAAAAAGGAATTGAAATAGTTTTCACCGTGTGAAAAAGTTTAGTGCTCCAGATTAACTTGTATTAATACAAACTAAATTTCGATTTGTCATTTCTGATCAGAGCTGATCTGCCCAAAAAGAGCTTTTGTAAACTTAACAGGGCTAACTTTATTAAGCCATGTATCTATTCCTGCAGATGTTGAGTAGAATTTGAAGAGTTGGACTAATAACAACAAGGAGATTCAGCCCATTGCTAAAGCAGTACCCTTCTGAGAAACTCAATAAATTGTAATCCTTTGCAGATCTCAGACACCTAGTTCAGCCTTTTGGAAAGTCATAAAGCTCAGGCTTCTTGAGAGACAATAGGTCAGAAGCTTCATCAAGTGCAAACTTTTGGAAGACTGCTAGATAATCAGTATTCCAAATGCAGACATATTAACTCATCTTTCCAGGCAAAATATATTATTATAATTATGCCATTTGAAGGAAGATTACGTAATACAAAAACAGGCTACAAAAAACATAAAATAACATATATAAGACATGGATACCTGAAGAGAATCTATACTCAGGAGCATATCCCACATAAGAGATTAAAGAGTAAGCAAAATGTCAGAAGGATAAGATATTTCACTCTCCTCAAGGCAAATTATCTAACTAATAAAACATTTTACCGCATAGATGAGCAGGTGCCTATTTTGGGAATCTGTTAAAGTATAAACATGGGTCTCAACCTCTTTTTGATGATACATTGGGGTGATTCACATCTATATCATAACAAAAGTGTTGTAAATGCTTTATTACTGACATAGCTAATCTAACTTGCTTTTAAGCTTTTGCAAATACAATGAAACACAAAAGTTCAGCTTCCCCTGATACAGGGAATACAGGAACCTTCATTATTTTACAAGCATTTTTCTTTCATTTATTTGAAGCTCATAACCAGCCTCACCTGGCAAGAACTATAGTGTCAGTATCCTAAAACTCTGTGTCTCTAAAGGATAACTAAGAATTATGGAAATACCCAGTAATAACACAAATGGTCCAAACACTCAAACTGTAGTCTCCAGAATGGGGACACAGAATACATTTGACTGAAGTGTCTATATATCTAGTCATCAGTAAATGTTTTCTAACTGTAAGAAAAACCTCTCACTTTGAGAGTCATTCTGTCTTCGACATAAACAGAAGAAAGTTGCTATTTCAGAAAAAAAAAAGGCTGCAAGGCAGCAGGTGTCCTTTATGAATATAATTACAGGGGCTATTATGTGTTAATATGGATCCTGAGATACTAGCACTAGGCTTCAATCAATGAAATCTATCACTTGACAAGCTTTTCAGCATTCACTTTGCTGAGGAAGAAAGCAGCCTAAAAATATCTTCAGGATGTAAGCTGAATCCCAAATATGTATGTTAAAGCTGTAACACTTCTAGAAACATGAATACACTTGCAACACAACCTCAGTTCTCTACAGTGTCAACAACCTTAGTTAGAAGCTCATGAACCTACTTCTCCCATAGTGCAAGTGACAACTTAAGCATTAAGTGGTTTAATATTTTGAAAAAGCTCTTACAAAACACTTCACTGCACATTTAGTGACTTCATTATAAATGTTAAGAGTCTGGTCAGACTTCTTCAAAATATGTTTTTGAAGTGTTGCCTGTATGAATGAATTCAGATATGCTTTTACAAAATTTACTATCATTAATTATTTTTTTTAATCCACAAAAACCAAGATGGAGCAAATGTTTTTGACAGAATTTCATTAACTCACTTCAAATGGTACATAATCAACAGGAAGCTTTTCCAGCATATCATCAGCCATTCTGGTTACAACTGCCTCTCGGGTTTCACCTCCTCCATCAGAGCTATCTTTAGGCTGAATGTTGAGGATGATATCCAACACATCTTTGGAAAGTTTACTTTGGTAAGTGATATCCGCATTAGGGTGCAAACCAAATACCTCTGGTGTGTCATAAGCAGGAAGACTCTACATAGTAAAATATAAAAAGAGTACAACTGGAGATGGATTTATAAGCTAATTATTAAAAAAAATAAAAATAAAAACAAACAACCACACACACAACAAAACCAAATATCAAACACACAAAAACCCCAAACTTACATTAGAAAGTAAGAGGCTAGATCTCTTCTTAGGGCAAATAACTTGCGCTGATCTGTTTGTCATGTCACAGCCCATATCACACCAATGTTAGCAACAAGTTCAGTTTTAACCTTCATACACTATTTTAGTAGTCAGCTTGTACTTCCATACATCTACGCTTCTTATTTCTGTGAGGTTCTACCCAATGCCTGGACGCCATTCTTTGCCCTCTTTAATAACTCTATGCCTTCAGGTATATCCCTCAAGCAAATCACATGCAAAAGATTTCTGTCATGACGATGATAACATTGATGACACAATTAGTTGTCATTAATAGATATACAGACTGTTAGAAAGCAATAAAGAATCTCTAAATAAAAGACTAAATACAGGTATTCAGAAGAAAAGACAAAATATAAGGATTCAGAAACTTGTGAGAAACAAGTGAACTGGGGGGTTTTTTGTGTGCTGAAAAGCTTTCATTTACCAACCTGTATGTACTGAAGGTATTGCTCCAGCATAGTACATTTGGGTATGCTGTATCCTTTGTAGAAGCTGAATTCCTGACTGAATGTATTTTCACTGAACCAAACCTTTACAAAGGTGTTCATGAGTCTTTTGTCATAGTCATCTGTCACACGGCCACCATACTGGATCTCACCTACCATGTAACAAACAGTACTCCAGGAGATCCCCTAAAACCAAGCAGAAAGCACCAACTTTAGCTAATCCTCTTCTCACCTATTTACATGTCCCTCAGTAAGAACAGCTGATATACTAAGTCTTGCATCTCTGTCCCTTTTGGAAGAAAGTTATTTTCTTACTACTCTTTTTCCTACAACCCTGCATTCCCAGAACATCTTCAAGGATTTCTGAAAATAGAACTCATTGACAACTAATTCAAGAAGCTATTCTAGCATCTGGGCAAGAGGGACAGAGTTACTTTCCAATCATGCCTTCAACTT